>OV651818.1:27635575-27845575 GCA_927349885.1 Psylliodes chrysocephalus | reverse complement strand
TTGTAAGTACAAAAAAGTTCATATTTAAAACATCATTGCAACACATCTGCACGCCGCAACTGTATGCAAAGTAGCTTTTCATGGTCCATTTAACAACAAATATAAGGCTGTGAAAAAGCATATGTTTAATAATTGTTCTTTAATATCTTCTTTTTTACATGTTCAATTAATAATTTCGGGGCTTTCTACACGAAGGAGGAGTATGCAGATTATTTTTTGCGGAATCATTTTTTACAAATTTAAAAAAAAAACAATTTGCATGCATTTACTAATCGTTCGAAATCATTCATTTTCAATACAAATTCAAATTTGCTTGGTGACGCCGCTTCATGCGAGCACTCTTAGATAATTGGCTAGGACATGTTAAAAACCTATCATCATAATTTAAAATATGCATATTTGCAAAAAATCTGTCATCACCGGCTAGAATATATCAACAAACTTCTGTGCCTGTCAGAGAAAATATTCAGTCTTCTATCTCTAGCTACTAGTCAAATAATAACATTTATTTACAAAATATGTATATAAAGCGATAAATATTAACATTGAAATAGTCAATAGATATAAAAATATCCGATCCAAACAAAAATCAGCCCATTCTTTACCGCTGGTCCAGAAATTTGCGTTTCCAGTAAATTGGTTGAATACCTAAGCAAGTCAGATCCACTAAGAGATCGAAAAACACAAGAAAAATAAAGCAATGCCACAAATCATTAGCAGACGGATATAACAAAATCTACATAAAAGTGGCATTGACACTTTCGTCTTTTATAGACACTCCACCCGAAATGCCTCTACACCTGCCGCTGCCAGGAAAGGAATACACATTGTTCAAATCAGGCAGATTATGCAGAATAGTCCAAAACATGATGTGTGTAACAATTTTATTAATTTTTGTTCTATAATATTCTTGTTGCATTTTACTCCAAACAACTACACAAATATTATTAACTAGTTGACTGCCGTGCTGGTCCCATGGGACCAGCAACGCATGGGTATTATACGCCACGCTGGTCCGATGGGACCAGCACATGTATTTGTAGATATAAAGCTGCTGGCAAAAGTCAGGTTCTAATTATATTGTATAGGGGACCAGCATGGCTTCAAAGAATATTGTGGCGGTGGTGGTTCTGGAATTTTTTATTTTGGAGACCCTGTGGTCCCTTGGTAAAAAAAATAAGTACGGAAATAAACTTTTATTAATTTAAACACACAAATAAACGAAAAGCGTAAATATTAAACAATATTAGGTAATAAAAATAACTAGGTTGTTAGATGTGTTTCATTGAAACATGGTAAACATAAAAATGGTTTTTTTTCGCAATCTTCACAGTAAGTATCGACCTTTACAGTTCTATTTGTAGCATATTTTCTACCGTGGGTATCATTATTTTTTTTGTAGCAATTCTTACAACAACGCCTCACCTTGTGCTTATTTTCACCTTCTTTCTTTTTCAGAAAGTGTACGCGACGTTTCTTTACGGGCGAAGGAATATTTTCTTCGTTACATACAGAAATTAGGTGCTTTATCACTTCTCTTTTGAAAGCTGTGATTTTAATGTCGCTTTCATTTGTTTGTCTGTACAAAATATATGCGTTCACCATAGATGTTGTTAGTAACAATTCAAACCCTACTTTTCTGTACCATTTTATGGATCGGCGAAGAGGATTAGAATAAGATCCCATTTGATCGGATAGATCCACAGATCCTTTGCCACGATTATAGTCTAACACAACAGACGGTACTTGCTGAATATTTTGGTTTCTTCTCTTTTCGATGAGCGTATCATCATGTTTTGTTGATATCATAAGTACTTCTCTTTGATCTTTCCATTTTATAATCGTGATTCCTTCGGGGTTTTCCATAGCACATATCTCTCCCTTTTTAAATTTTTTATTGACAACTTCTTTAGGAATAAATCTACGATTTTTTTTTATTGTGCCAATAAAGTGGGTATTGGAAGATAACATTTTGTTGGCTAAAGGTAAACTTGAATACCAGTTATCCGTAACCAATGTCCTTCCAACTTCTAAAAGATCTTCTGTTAGATACGAAACAATAGATTCTGGAGTTACTGATACGTTATTCTCCTTTCCCGTATATATTTTTATGTTGTAAGTATAACCTAACCCAGAACAAAGCTTGAACAGTTTAACTCCATATTTGTGTCTCTTTGATTTTATATATTGTCTAATCGATAGCCTACCTCTGTAAGGCAACATAGTTTCATCAACACACATATACTCCTCAGGGGTATATAGACTTTTATAATTCTTTACAAGCATATTTAATATAGGCCTAATTTTATAAAGTTTGTCTTCGAGATTGGCTTGATTGTTATCGCAGAAATGTATTGTTCGTAATAATATTTCAAATCTATTGCGACTCATTACTGAAGAAGCAAAATTCATTTTATATATAGGATCAGTGGACCAATAGTCTGGAAGAGACGGCATTTTGACTAATCCCATCCACGCTATAATACCCAAAAATTGCCTAATCTCACATTTATTTGTGGGTGTCCAGTTGTGTAAACGAGAATTTTCACTTGTATCAGTTTCTACTAACAAACAACTAGCATAATGGTTAGTTTGGTCAACAATATAGGATATTATATCATTGTCGACAATAGCATCAAAGAAATGGCCTGGAGTTTCATGAATTAGAGTAGCTGCTATTTCTGGCTTAATTCCTGAAGTTAGTGAAAAATTAGGAACATCTTTATACTGTCTCCTAATTGGTCCCCATGAATTATCATCATTTATAGTTATTTGTCTCTGAAGAGTTTCAGTATCCATCTCATTCCTCACAGTTACATTAGGTGACAAATTTTCTGAATTCTCAACATCAGAATGACTATGTAAACTGTTTTCTTCATTATCTAGACCTCTTATATTATTAGAAGTGTATTTTGAATTATTGTATGTATTTTCGGTTTCAGAATCTTCAGAAAATGAAGGAAGGTATTCGTCACTATCAGATGCCTCAAATGGCTCTATATAGGATTCGTCTGAATCTGAATCCCCAAAATTTTGAGCAAGTCCTTCTATTTCACTTAGGCTTAATATATTTCGTTTTCTGGACATCTACGAATACAAAATAATTATTTTAAAACGATATCTTTGTTTTATTTAAAAAAATTACCTTGAAAAACAGATTATCACACTTTCTTTTTCACAGTAATTGCAATACCTGCATACACTTACACAAACAAACTAAAAAGTGAGGTTATATATTCAAGATGTCAAGGGACCAGCGGCGCCGATAGCGAAATTTTAAACAAAATTTGCTCAATAGGGCTGCGCTGGTCCCATGGGACCAGCAAACAAAATGTAAAAAATCCTAAGACATGTCAAATATTTGATTAAGACAGACATCAAGGGAGTTGTTATTATTATAAATAAACAAACTTTCTTCATTGGCCCTAGACAAAAAATATAATTTATGGCTTGGCAGTCAACTAGTTAATGAAACGAGGCCGAAATATAATTGAAAGATTAAACGAACTTACCTTGTGAAGTTCAGTCTTAATTATACGAGTATGTAGACTGTAGACCTTGTCGAAGTAAATAAGCTCCTTTCAAATAACAAACATTAATATTTTTATTTTAATAATAAACCCACACGCTTCGATATGCAACAAGATCTTTGGAGTTATGATTTAAATATGGACATGATAGACGAACACAGGAACCCAGGAAGAGCAGGGATATTTTGCTTTTTTAGACTGGATATGTGGCGTTAGGTTACCCAAAGATTATTTATTTCAATGAGACCTACATATAATAAATAAGATTGAACTTCACTTAAAGTAAGTTCGTATATTCTTTTAATTTTTAATGACATCTCCATATTATTTAACCTCATTGAGTGTAACTTAGTATTGTCCTTTCGAACTGCTCTTGTATAAAGTGTAAAAAAAAAACAATAAAAACAGGTCAAAATTTGATCTCATATAAAAAAACCACACCCTCTATATTTTAAAAATAAATCTAGAAGTACCTGATGCCTTTAAGAGTAGACCCAAAAAACAAAAACAAAATCGAATGACATTTGGATAACCTACCCATGGATCTAATAGATCTAATAAGACATATTATATCGTACCGTATAAGGGATGTCCTGTCCTATATCTACCCCGTCTGTCAAATGCCAAAATAAAACAAAAAACTAATAACATCGCGGCCTAGTAGAGACATATGTTGAAATTGAAGATATATAATAGGTGGGCTTTGGTTTGCAGGTGCCCATTGCCCTTTTTCCCATAACCCTTTCGTGGCCTACTTCTCTAATGAGGCGCAGGCAGGAAGACGGGGGTTCGCACACAGACACAGATTGTGCCTCATGGGCTGATTTTCTTCGCTTGATACGATGTGCCCTGCCAACCCTTTTAGGTAAAAAATGTAAAAAATCGGGCAGGTAGAATTCTGCTTGTCTGATGGTTCGTTCTAGTGGTTTCTAATTAGTTCGAGATCGAGATTTTTTAGAACAGAATGGTGTGTCGCGTTTGATTTTGATGCCAGATTTTAGTTTTACGGTTACGGCTAAAAAGTGGGAATTCTTCTACAGGGTATTCCATAAGTATTAGGAGCACATGTTGCTGATTTATATATCTATGGCTGCAGATCTATACTTAAATGAAAAATTTAATAATATAGTATAGTAGAGGAACAAATTCAATGGAATAAATTCAATTAAAACAAATTCAATAAAATATTTATTGGCCAAGTAAAGAATGAATGCTCGAACAGGTCGAGTTTGTTTTTAAATGCATATTTTTTTGGGTACCAAATTTTGTTGACTGTTTCATATTGTAATGTATATTAGAAGTAGCAACATTTGAATTAAACAGAATCGAAAAAAGTCTAAAAGCGTCTAATTTTCGCGAAAATGGGTTGTCAGAAATCTACCAAATATGGGATAAGGGTATATAAGATATGGGGAATCTTATTTTATTTGTATTGTTGCTACATTTACCTGTATTCCAATAATATTGGTTACTTTAGTTTTTTAAAATGCAACACCCTCTATATTATTTAATTTTTGATTGTACTCTGCAATCATAGTTTAACGGTATGACACGCTTGAGATTTATGTTGCATTTAAAAACAAAAGTGACCAATATTATCTGAAAAAAGGTCAATCTAACAAAAGCACAAAGAACAAAATAAAAAAGCAAATCCGAAAGTTTGTAGATTTCGGACAACCCATTTTCAAGAAAGTTAGACGTCTCCAGACTTTTCTTTCAGTTTATATACAGGGTGTATCAACAATGCGTGGGTGAATGATAGCTACTTCCTTAGAAAAAAAAAATGTCTCAAATAAAAGGTATGTTCCAAACAGTGGCGGTTTGTTGAAATTTAAAATAGGTGTTCAATTTTTTCCAATAATTTTATCATTTGTAATTTCGGTTCAAAACTTTGTACAACCGCCAATATCGCTGTTTTTTATTTGTGTCGTTATTATTATCAATATCATACTGTTTTCAAGCACTACATGAATGAAATGAAAAAATGAATATTTTAGTTATTGTAATATTTGTTTTGTTTTTAATACGTTGAAAACCATCCATAATTGCGGAAAAAATTGACAGTCATTTACTAGAAAAAGACATATTGACAGAGGAACAAAAAGGATGCAGAAAGAAAACACAAGGGTGCAAAGAACAACTTCTTATCGACATAGATCGCGTAATATCGCTGTAGCATGGATTGATTACCAGAATGCGTTTGACTCTGTACCACATAGTTGGCTACTAGAAGTATTAAAACTGTACAAAATAAACGAAGATATTGTTAGATTCCTAAGTGAATGTATGAATTCCTGGCGAACAACTCTTAATTTTTCACTTAACAACGAAATAATAGAAACAGATGAAATACAGATTCAGAGCGGGATATTCCAAGGTGACACTCTTAGTCCTTTGTGATTCATTTTAAGCCTCAATCCTTTGTCAAAAGCACTGCAAAAAGCCAATATAGGATACAATTTAAAAATGGGAGAAATTAGTCACATAATAGCACACCTGTTTTATGTAGATGATTTAAAATTATAAGCCTCCTCTGAAAAAGATAGACTAATTGAGTTAAGCAAAAAATTTAGCGGTGACATTAAAATGAAATTTGGCCTTGATAAATGCGCAAAATTAGTAGCACACCGTGGAAAGCCTAGAGAGTACGAAAACATCGAAATCGAGAACATTAAATACCTAAATAACGAGAGTTATAAATACTTGGGGTACGAGCAACAACTTGTAATCAATAAGAAAGAGACCAAAAAACATCTTACACAAACATTCAAAAAGGGAACGAAACAAATACTGCGTACTGAATTAACAGCAAAAGCTTGTACAGAAAGGCTCTATATTCCACGGAAAATGGGAGGCCGGGGACTATTAGATATAAAGTTACTTTATCAAAAGCAAATAAATAAACAAAAAAAATACTTTCGAGATAAATCCTTAACTTCTACACTTCATCGAGTCGTAACTCAACTGGATAACTACTCTCCAGTTAAACTCAAAGGAGAAAGCTCAGCACTTCCTGATCTCAACATACGAAAAAGTGAATGGCTGTCGAAGCCCCTTCATGGAAAGTATCCCAATCAACTTCTGCAATCAAAAATTAAATCCTCAACTGAATGGTTGAGAAAGGGATACTTGTTCGGGGAAACTGAGGGATTTTTGGAGGCGATTCAAGACAACGTTATCGCAACACGAAATCATATCCAAATTATCCACGGAGTTCGACTCGATAACGACTTGTGCAGAATGTGTCGTCGCCACTCAGAAACAATAGAGCACATAGTATCGGGATGCACGGTATTGGCGCCTACTGAATACTTAAAGTGTCATAACTTAACGGCCAACATAGTTCATCAGCATCTGGCAGTTATGTGCAATTTTCAAGGAAAAGCTGAACAATATTTTAAGTATGTTCCATTCCCGGTCCTAGAAAGTGATACGTACCTTCTGTACTGGGATACGCCAATACAGACCGACAAACCAGTATCCAGCAATAGACCTGACATCGTCTTTGAAAGAAAAAATAAGAAAGTAGGCTTCTTCATTGACATCACGCACCCCAACGATCATAATCTAAAAAAAGCAGAAAAGGAAAAAAATAATAAATACTTCGAATTGGCAGAAGAATATAAAAGTTTACATAAACTAAAAAGTATTACCATAATTCCCATAGTAATTTCAGCTACTGGTCTGGTTTCGAAGAAGTTGGAGTCGTACCTAAAACAAATAAACATCACTGACAAAAATATCTTCACAACAATGCAAAAGTCAGTTTTACTAGAAACTTGTCGTATTGTGAGAAAAACTCTGAACTTACCTGCCGATGAGTAAAAGTCGCACAACTCACACTTGAAAAAATTTAAAGCCTGATTAATTGACTGATTCCGTAAGCATCCCAATTTATCAACAACCCTGAAAAAAAAAATAATAACATAATTAAGACTAAAACAATAAAAACAATAACATAATAGACTACAAAATAGGTTCAATAAAAGAATGATAAAGTAAAAGTTTTGAAAAAGAAGTAGGTATATTAGTACCTCTAAAGTAAACTGCACTATGTCATTCTAGTCAACTTTTTAGTAGACTGAATATTGTTTGGACACTTTTTGTGTTCCAAATTTACATATATTAATTACATTTCGACAATAAATGCAGTTAGCCCCAATTATTGTCACAATATATGTATTGTTTATTAATAATCTAACTATTAAAACTTTTTTTTAATATAGATGAATTGTTGGGTTTTGTAACATATTTCTATGTTCTGATAATACATTTTCTATGACATAGTCTCATATACCTCCAATTTGCATCTACAAATAGTACGGCTAACGTAAGAGTTATAAAGTTTTGCTTAACTTGTAAGTTTATTAAACATAGTGTTATATTTTTTTAGTCAACTTTTATTGTGACGTCACTATACAAATACATGGTATAGTATACCTCTGAAAAGGTCTCGATGAGCTGATTTTAAAAATATAAACTTTATAAAACTGTACTAAATATTTAATTTAGTCTTCAAATATATAGGTACATAGCTAATAGCGATATTTTTTATATCGCCTTTAAAAAAACTGTATGCATTGTAAATTTAGCTTCCATTTTTTAGTAGATGGAAGCAATACCATCATTTTTTGAGTAAAATCCTCACTACTACATCAGTCTGACACTGTTTATCAGTACCTTTAGCATTTATAGATAGAGCATTTTTCTATAACTTCAAATTCATTAGGAACAACCTACAAAATAAAACAATTATTCGTATAAAATTGTACTACGGTCAAGAAATTACCCTTGTTCAAATAAAATATATAAAAAAATGGCATACTTTTGAAATATCTTTTGGTACAATGAATTTCCTTGGCTGACAACTTCAATCTAAGTTAGTTACTTTATATCATTGTTATAAAGAGCCCATTTCTTAATGGAACCCAGTCATCGCTTAATTTGGTTAGTTTTCCTATAAAAGAGTACCGTTTTAAATAATAGTCAACATTACCCGTCACACTGGGATATAATTAACTTTTGTCTCTGTGAATTTTTTTCTGATGACAACAAAAATTTGTTCACTGCATAGTACTTACAATTGGGTACAAAACACATGACTATTTTGAAGTAGTCATAGGCACTGGAATAAAAAAAATATAAATTACAGTCGTAAAACTAAATTATTATTGTTTAAAATTTGTAAATAAACATTATAACCTCAAAAATACTTTTATGCTTAAAACAATAGTAAATATTTTACCTTGGAGACGTCTTTCGGCAACAATCGTTGAATTGACACACAGACTTCCGATTTAATAAAGTCGCATTTTTATTTAAAAACAATTAAAATTGTCTTATGGATATTTATAATATAGTTTGACTGAAAACATCGAGAAATCATATAGAATGAAGTAGAGACGACAGACGATATGAAATTTATTTTGCCATATGACAAATAAACGCACTTTGTGTCATATTTTGATTAATTCGAGCTAATAATTTTATATTTGAAGATTGACGAAACGAAAATGTTTTTATATCATTTAAATCACATTATTTTAAAAAAATGGCATTTATTCTGGCTAGCTCGAGTTTGACATGCGACGTAAAAGTGTAATGCAAAAGTTCGGACACTTCTAGCATCGTAATAGAATTTCCTCTTCATTCTATATCAATGATTGAAAAAATTCGTATGCCCCGCCTTACTTTGTGACGTCACGCCTTGACTATGTCCGATTCGCAAATAAGCGTGATTTCAAGCAGTCACATGGTTTGTTTCACCTGGTTTCAGGGATCTGTCGTCCTCCCTTTTTAACTACAGGCATTTGCGGAAACGTCTGGCCACTCTGGTGCTCAATCAGCATTGTGAACGCATTGTTGTTCAGTGCGTTCATGGATGGATTTCACAATAAGAAAAGCAATTATTTATAAAAAATTCTGCTTGTCTAAAAATTCTGATGTGTCCAACACATGACTTTCCTATCTAGTTATTATATGCTTTTTCCGGTTATTTTGTACAACTTATTGCAGCACCTCTATAAATGTTTAGAGGATAAACTAAATATATACATTTTCCACATACATCTAATTCGGCACATTTTTCTATAATATTCCATAAAATATAAAAACGGCCTCCGATAAAGTACCCCCCCCCCAGATGTTTCGCCTTCGTCCAAAATCTAATCATTTCTCCTCAGGCCGAAATAAAATAGTTTAAAATTGAATGTTTTTTCCTTTATCCGTTTTTTGAGTTTTCTTTAAAATTCAAAATTTACACATTTTCTTAAATATCTTGAATTACAAACAATTTTTATAAAAAATTATTTTTTTTACATTTTGTCAAATTTCTCGAATACGGATCATATTAGGAAAATTTTGTATAAAACAAAAATTATAGATAATGTAAATAACTTTTATTTAAAGAAGTTTCTTCTCCAAACGTAAATAACGGATATATTCCATAAAATATAAAAATGACCACCAATAGAGTACCCCCAAATGTTCCGACTCTGCCCAAAATATAATCTGTTCACCGCAGGCCGGAATAAAGCTTAAGTTTAAAATTTGGTGATTTTCTTTGCATCGGTTCATGAGTTATGGTGGATACAGATATACACACACACACACACACACACACACAAACACACACAGAGGCACACACACAAACACACACACACAAACACACACAGAGACACACACACACAGACACACACACACACACACACACACACACACACACACACAAACACACAAACACACACACACACACAAACACACACACACACAAACACACACACAAACACACACACACAAACACACAAACACACACACACAAAAACACACACACACACACACAACAAACACACAAACACACAAACACACAAACACACAAACACACAAACACACAAACACACAAACACACAAACACACAAACACACAAACACACAAACACACAAACACACAAACACACAAACACACAAACACACAAACACACAAACACACAAACACACAAACACACAAACACACAAACACACAAACACACAAACACACAAACACACAAACACACAAACACACAAACACACAAACACACAAACACACAAACACACAAACACACAAACACACAAACACACAAACACACAAACACACAAACACACAAACACACAAACACACAAACACACAAACACACAAACACACAAACACACAAACACACAAACACACAAACACACAAACACACAAACACACAAACACACAAACACACAAACACACAAACACACAAACACACAAACACACAAACACACAAACACACACAAACACACACAAACACACACAAACACACACAAACACACACAAACACACACAAACACACACAAACACACACACACACACACACACACACACACACACACACACACACACACACACACACACACACACACACACACACACACACACACACACACACACACACACACACACACACACACACACACACACACACACACACACACACACACACACACACACACACACACACACACACACACACACACACACACACACACACACACACACACACACACACACACACACACACACACACACACACACACACACACACACACACACACACACACACACACACACACACACACACACACACACACACACACACACACACACACACACACACACACACACACACACACACACACACACACACACACACACACACACACACACACACACACACACACACACACACACACACACACACACACACACACACACACACACACACACACACACACACACACACACACACACACACACACACACACACACACACACACACACACACACACACACACACACACACACACACACACACACACACACACACACACACACACACACACACACACACACACACACACACACACACACACACACACACACACACACACACACACACACACACACACACACACACACACACACACACACACACACACACACACACACACACACACACACACACACACACACACACACACACACACACACACACACACACACACACACACATCATCCCGAAAATAGTCAAAACGGATTCAGGGGACCCCAAAACGTAAAAATCCGTCGAAAACTGGAGGTCGAAAAAAAATCATGATTCCTATACTTTCCTTAAATTAAACAACTTTTAAAAATGTCCGTACGTCCGTCCGTCGCGTTTTTTGTCCGCACGATAAGTCAAAAATGAAAAATGATATAAACCTGAAATTTTTAGAAAAAATCAAGATTTATAAGAAGACAAAGTTGAAAAAAATTGAATAAAAATTGGGAAGTTAAAGGTGATAGGAGGACGAAGCCTATTGGTTTTGAAAAAATTCTAAATAAAAATGGGGGATAAAGAGGGGTTAAAATTTAAAAAATCATAATTCAAAAACGAAAAGCAACATCAACATGAAATTTTTAGTAAAAAATCAAGTTCATAAGGGGATATTGATTGAAAAAATCTTAATAAATATGGGGGTTAAGGGAGGTAGAAATATTAAAAAATCCTAAATCGAAAACAAAAAACGATATAAACTTGAAATCTTAAGGGAAAATTAAGCTCTATAAGGGGATGAAGTCTATTGAATCTGAAAAAAGTTAAATAAAAACCGGGGGTTAAGGGGGGGTTTGTGAAGAGTATCACATAGAATGCCAAGTATTATATATTTTCATTCTAGTTTATTGTTTGTAATTCAAAATACTGAATACTGAATACAAATTTCATCCATAATGACCTAAATATTATACTTTCTTTAATTGTGAAATAGAAAGTAACTCTTTGTCTATTTAAACGTCGATATTACACTAATGAAGAACATATGCTGTGTAGCTGAAGAGTTATCGTTAAACCATTTAACTATTTTACAAGTTTTTTCAGCTTTTAATGTTATACTGAACGAGTTAGAGCTCGATTTTTTGTGAAGAGCACATTTCGTCATAGCTATGCCACACTCAAAATAGCTAAATAAATGCAACAAATACAAATAAGTAACACTAAGCTACTGAATTCAACTTGAATGAGCGGTGATGAGCGGCAGGTGGCTTCAATCACGTTTAAATCTGTCTGACCACGCCTACAAAGTCAAATTGATTTCTGCACAATATGACGAAGTGTGCTCTTCACAAAAAAATCGAGCTGTATCAGCTTTGAAGAAAATAGCAGTATCGTCAGCGAATCATCCAATAAAATTACCCTCGCATTTTAGTGAAAATAATCCATTTATGTAGGTATTTAACAGCGTTGGCCCTAGCACTGACCCTTGAAGAACTCCAGACTCTAAAACTCTATAACTGCTCAGACATCATCAACCTTATGACATTAATATGTTTTGATATTATTTCTTATTCCTATAGTTCTTAACGACTGTAAAAGTAGAGGATGTCTGTCGGTGTCAAAGGCTACAGATTGGTCTTTAAAAATACAAAAACATTGTTTACTTATATTAAACGATTGATAATTTTAAAAGTATTTTCTTTAAAGCCCAAGTGATTCTCCAATAAAATAAGATATTTATTTTCTTGATTAATTTTTCAAATACTTTTGACATTTGGTCGATAATTACTAATATCTGAGTCATTTCAGTTTTATATATCGGTATCACTACTCCTTTTAAAGGCTGATTGATATACAGTACGTTAATCAACACAACAAGCAAAATACAGATGGCTCGCAACTCGCCTGTCTGTTCAACAGCATCGTCTTTCTACACATTTCTCCTGCAGTCAGTGTTGGAAAATTAACATACTATAGGTATACATTTTTTAACACAGTGATTGAATACAATGGTAAAATGATTTTTTTACATATTCTTAAGTTAAATTTAGTGTTCTGCTTTTTAAGTTATCTACATCAACTTCTTTTTTATTTGGAATACTTTGAATTTCTTTGTTAAGCTCATCACATTCAATTTTGGAGAATACAAATGAAATCAGAATTGTTTTTCTCTTATACTTATAATATGGATCTTTTTTATTTTACCACCCAAATGTCTAAAGTTAATACGAGTAAATTTATATTCTTTTTTGTATATTTTCAGTTCGGTAAAGGCAGAAGGAAGGCCATGCCTCCCCCGTATAACCGCCACAAAAAACGTAAGTATCGCAATGTTGCCAAATTGATTTGAAATCTTTATTTATGGGTAAGAAAAACCTTAACGTTTCAAATTCGCAGTTTTTCGAAATATTTAGCAACTAATTTGAATTATATAAATAATATTAATAAAACTATTAATGGATTACCTAGAAATACCTATCATATAATATAATAGGTACCTACTTTTAAATCCCAATTTTAATGTAGAATGGAAAAATAACGAAAGCGGGCTTAGAAAATTACCCCGCACATAAATTCTCATTAAACATTTAGAAAAGGTTGACTTAAGTCTTAAGTGACGCTTGTTCCGCCCCATCGCATCAAAAACATCGTTCGTCTCTTTCTCTCGCGCACGAACGGCCCGAGTGGCAATGTAAATTTTTCGGTGGCCTCGAACCCCAAGGTTTAGTGACCCCTCAGAAGGTTTTTGGTGCAAGTAGGAACGCATTGCGGCTTTGGCTTGTCTCTCGCGAGATTTCGGCCCGCTGTGAGTGGGGTGGCGAAAGGGTACGGGGGGGCACTGCGAGGAGGGCAGAAGGGCGGGTTGAGGCTCTTTCTTAGCCGTGTTGTGTTATGCGAGACCGAATACGCCAGTCTGATATTATTGGGTATAAAACTGTGCTTAAAATTCCTATTTGAGCGGGTTCAGAGGCGGTTCGTTCTTTGACTAACGGGATGTTTTTAGAATAATTAATCTAAATTGTTAATAATTTCAGCATTGCGGAAATCATAGCGAATAATAACAAAGAGTGATACACAAAAAATGTTTCTTAAATATGCCTAGACTAGCAAGGCAGAGACAAGAAATGGGTCTAGTAACTCAATATATTGTTTTTGTTCGCTAAGAATTGACTGAACAATTGCAAGACGTAAGCAGATGGCGCTGAGAAATCTTCTGCCTTCTTAATAGGGCAGTGTGTGTTAGGTGGGGGCATGAGTGTCACCCTTAGTTATTAAAATATACCTGTGAGTAACAGGTTGTTATATTATGAGGCCTATGAGGCCTCAGTATTGCATTCGTGCAGACGAAAAAATTGTGCCGGCACGATAACTCTAGAACGAACGTTCTGATTGACTTGCGGTTTTGAGTTTCTTGAATAATTACTTCTAACTTAGAACCGTATTGATTTTTAGAATTTTCGGTTCATCCTAACTACTTTAATATCAATTTTTTTAAAATCCGCATATGCGTTTCTTATGTGAAAATTTTAGGAATTCCAATTATTTCTAGCGTCAAAATTCCTAACATTTTTAAAATTCCATAAATTGCAAACATTCTCTAACGACCTGTCAAACAACAGCTGTTGATAGTAAAGGTGAAATTTCTAAGGCAGGTTGCGACCTTCATACTTGCAACCATAGCGATTTTGGAGGCTATTTTTATTCGAAATTAATAGCCAAGCCTGCCAATTTATGAAAAATATATAAGCAATTTTTTAAAAATGATTTTTTTATGGTGGTGCTAACTTAAGCGTACTACTATTTCGCCCCTAGCCACAAAAACACCTTCATCAAATTTACTGGCTCTCTGTCGCAACCCCATAGAATAATTAACCGGCCATTTTATTTGGAAAAAATCAGAATAATGCTTGGCTGTGCCTGTCAGGTATCAAGATGTCAATTGTGATGTTTGAATGGCTCTTAAATGTCAAATTATTTAAAAATCTATACTTATTTTGATATTTATTGCAAATAATTTGTAGTGTATTTCAATTCAGGCTTTCCATAAATAAAGGTACAGCAAGACAGATAATATAATGTTCTTATACAAAGCAATATTTTATTATATAAAAGAGAGGTAGGATATAATGCTGTTTTTTTGTAGAAAAATTTTATTATACGATTTTGGATTACATATTCAACCAGCGAATTGTAAATAATAATTAGTAAACTTCTAGTCATAAATTTCCTCAATAAATAAAATTTTAAAATGTATCTTACCTTGGTACCGAGGTATTTTGTTCTGTTTTTTATTTTAATTATAAAGTTGTCATTTATTTGTATGTTGAAAGAAGGCCTTTGTAAATTACATTGCTCTCTATGGATCTACTTTAACATAAAAATAGTTTTGTGGCTATAAGTTGCTATAACCTATCGTCGCAAAACTATTAATAATTTAAACATAGTAAGTAGTATTAATATAACATCAAGTAATTTTTTAAAATAAAGTACATGATCTCAAAACAGAAATAATTTATAATAAATGCGGGTAAAACGAGGGGTAAAATAACAATAAATTAAGGGAAATACTTAAAAAGGGCAGGTTTAAAGAGTATTATCACAAGAAAGTATATCCGTTCTGTTTATTTATTAAGTATTGTTTGAGGTTACTTTTGAATACATTTATTGTTGTTCTTTTTAATTTCTGTAGGTAGGTAGGTAGTGTAAATTTTGTAAACCTTTAATAAAAATTGTATTTTGGGAACTTTTAGTGATGGCTTGCCGTACATGAAAGTCAGATTGGCTTCTTGTATTATAGTTGTGATATTGCGAATTATATTGAATTATTTCTAATAGATCTGATGTGATTTTTATTTTATAAATATATATCAGTCATGTACTGAACATAATTCTAAACTGAAAGCCAATTTATTTCTTTTAACATAGTTGTAATACTTATCCTTCTGTCCTTTATTAATATTATATAAATAGGCGAAGTAAGGAGCCCAAATATTTTACATGAGCAGACTTAAGAGGTAAAGGGGCCTATTATTGTTGGATGAATTGCTCAAACAAGTTTGTAAACCCTAATAAAAGGCGATATAGAATGGTTTTAAAAATCAAGGCTTGTGAAAATCATCACATGGTTTAACCTAATTAATGCCAATGCTTCACAAACAAAAAAATTCAACGTCCTAATACTACTATCGGCTTTCGGTATTTCGTTCCAAGTTAAATCATTTCTCGTTTTTGTTACGCTACGACTTTACCCTTGTGGGCCTCAGTCTCGATAAGGTGGGAACCACCATTTTAGCGTCTTTCGAATTTTTTTTGAAGAAAGTAAAAGTTCATTAAAATGTTCCCTTAATTGTACACGAACTTTTACACAAATTTATTCGTTTTGACAAATGGTGTAAAGGAATTCAATATTCAGAAATAACATTTACGTGAAACTGAAATTATTTAGGTCAAAATTGATAAACGTCAACTGAAACATCATTACTCCATTTATCCGTGTTTCTATATCGATTTTGAACAAATAATTGCCTTATAATTTTCTCGTCTCAATTAGTTTCACCGATATTTGCACGTTTCCGTTTCGAATTTCCGCGAAAAACCGGTAATTTAGGATCCATTAGGCGCTTCGGAAAAACGTTTCCTAATCTCAATTTTTTATCGCTGATATTACAACATCAATTATTTAAGTGTGTATCTGCTAATAATATACGATGGTTCAACACGCTATGATGTGAAAATGCGATTCAGGATTATTGGAATGGAATCATGAAAGGCGAAACAGGGACGTTATCAGATTTTATAAATTTTAAACCTGAGTGATAATACTGAATCTCCCTACCGATTGGGCCTCAGTATTGCATTCGTACCGACGAACAATTTTTTTACCACTACTTTTTCACCTTTTTCTCCACGTTTCTCACTGGTCGTCTGTGCGTGCGTATGTATCTATGTATGTCCACAAGAGACAATTCTTGGTCCCATTCTATTTGTAATATACATTAATAATCTACTTACACTTACAACTTCTGGAGAGATAACAAGACTTGCTGTAGATACTGTCATCTTTTATACTGCAAACACCTGAAATAACCTAAAACAAATAATTGAAAAAGATTTTTGTAGTATTATAGATTGATTTAATTACAAATTGCTTACAATAAACTTAGATAAAACTATGTTTCTACCTATAACAAGCTAAAAAATTAATCTTCCTAATAACAACAAGCTAGAAACCAATAATCATTGTAACCTAATAAACATTGAACAAACAGATAAAGTATTTAGGAATAGAATAATCTCAAAAATCCCACTACAAATTATTAAGACCATCCCCGAACCTCAAAGGAAAAACAAATACTTGGAGATTTGGAAAGAAAGCCTATCGTCGGCGGGATTCGAACCTAGATATCCTTGTTCTCTAGACAAATGCCCTTTCCTCTAAACCATCAGTGAAATTGACTGTCGAGATTCCTATAAAGAAATGTATGTGCTAGTTCGGACCAGACGACGCTCAGAATCGTTCTCACCTCTTCAAATATCTCTATACATCATCGGTATATATGAAAAATACATTTATGCATACTAAGCCCATATCTTCCTCTGATTGAGTTAATTTTTCAATGTACATAAAGAGACGTGTGAAGATTGTGAATTTAATAAATCGAAAAATCGCAAATCACAAATCGAAATCCGAAGTCAGAAATATCTGAAATAAGTGGCTGAATAATTTGAAAATTCGAAAATAAATCTTAAAATTCCCCCTACGAATTATTAAGACCATCCCCGAACCTCAAAGGTGAAGCAATTTTTTTACCAGCCCTGGGGCTCCGTAAAGCATTTGTGGGGGCTCCGCAAAGTTTAGTTCGAGTCAGACAACGCTCAGACTCGTTCTCATATCTTCAAAAACCTCTATACATCATTGGTATATATGAGAAATGCATTTATGCATACTAAGCCCATATCTTCGTTTGCGTGAGTTAGGAATAACTATTGAAAACCATCATATTACTAGTGTTACAAAAACTCTTAGGTCTTTACTAGTAGGTAAATTTAAATTTTTAACGAAACATTTTGGATTTACTTCTTTCTAAAATGCTGTGCTGATTCTCGCCTGTTCTATGGAATTGTAGGATGGGGAGGAGTAACATATACTCATCTAAAGAAGCTAGAAGTAGTCCATAATTTATTCTTAAAAATAATGCCTTAAAAAAATATAATTATTGACTAAAGAAATATATAGCATTGTCATGAAATTAGAAGTAGGGATTCCAAAAAAGCAGTAGAGTATATAAGTCTGAGGTCTTTTAAACTTACCAAAGAATTTTATTTTTCAACTTATTAGTCACTACTTTATTTTAAGAAAAAAAATTAAATACTTTTTTATTAACCGTACCAAGTTTTTGATTTGTGAAAATTTGTTTTAAATTGCAATAATTGTGAATATTACTCGAAAAACATACAGGATGTAATGATTATTTTTACACGAGTTTTAACGAAATATAGAAAGGAAGTGGTATTTGAATTTTATACTGTGGAGAAAAAAGATAAAGGGCTCACCAATTTAAAGGGACTGTAATTTAAGGGTAAATAATGGATATTATTGGCCTGACAAAATCGGTAGTGACAGACCTAATTAAAGAACATTCCCTTGTGAAATTTAAGGAAAGATGGGATGAAACAAGGAACTGCAGAGTTGCCAGGGAGCTCTTAAGTTATCCTGACAACACTGCAGCAAACAAATACTTGACTATGACTAGACAGAATCTGCGTCTGGTCACAGGCATTCTGACTGGTCATTGCCAAGTACGGAAGCATCTCTATATCATGAGGCTGTCAGAAACTGCACTCTACAGAGGGTGCGAACAAGAAGATGAGATCATCGAGCATATCCTTTACGATTGCCTGACGCTCTCAGTTATTAGAAGATTTGTGTTCGGCGAGTAACGGCTAACGCCGGCTGATATAAGAGAAGCACCTCTTGGCGACGTTGTCAACTACATTAAATCTGTAGGCTGGCGCACGAGCTAGAAGGTGCATATCATCTTAGGAGGATGCACAATGGGCCTAATGAGGCCTAAGTGCCGTGGGGGTAACCCACCCTCCACACGTTACAGATACAGATACAGAATGGATGACAAGAATTTTATTTTTGACAACTTGAAATCGGTCATTGACACATGTTCAAGGAGGAGAGGACCAAATATTTTTGAATACTTACCCGTTAAAGGCATAAAATATGTTTCTAAACCCTCATATTATCACTTCGACGCACAGACTACGGAAAGGAAAAGTAGGCTATTACGTTCATCTGAACGAATATATTTCATATCCATTCTAACAAAAATACAGTACGGAGATGAAATCCAACAATCACAGTTTCTATTTGATGACCAAGATACTAATATTTTTTTAAATTTTAAACTAATTCTCAGTATATTTTTTAGTTACTGAGATTAAATATAATTAAAAATAAGATATCCATCTATATTTACAAATAAATCGTAAAATTTAATAAAACTATTTAAAGCCAATTTAATAATCAGTAAAAAAAAAAGAAAAGTTGGTTTGTTGGTGCAGAGGTAGAGTACTGACTGGCAAAACGTCCGGAATTTAAATCCAAAATGGAAAAATATTATTTTTTTTTAATTTTTCCAGTTTATATTATTTTATAAATTAGTAAAAGCCATACATTATTTTTAGAATAGTTATTTCATCTTAATAAGCTCTAAATTAATTTTTAAAATTTATACGCTTTCGTTACAAAAATGTACAGCTATCCGCAAACTAGAACACATTCAAAGAACATCCGTGTCTCAACTTAACAGGAGCCATGAAAACCACACCGACCAGAGCCATGGAAGTCATTCTTAGTCTCACTTTTCTTGATATTTACATCAAGTAGGTTGCTCTGATGACAATGACACGATTTTGCACGGTTGGAATAGAACCTGATGTAGGATCTGGTGAGGCGAGATGTCGTTTTTGGCAGAAAAGGCGCTCGATACGTTTTCACTGCTTCAAGAGAACATGGACTCCATCTCACCGAGATATATCTTCCATAAGCCATATAAAGTTTTAACAAAACGAATATGAAGAACCGGAAGGGCAGGTATTATTCATATCTACACCGACGGTTCTAAAACAAAACAAGGCTCAGGATGTGGAATATACTCCATATACTTAAACCTAAACATAAAATGAGCTGTGAGCAGTAGTGCCAGTGTAGTTCAAACCGAGCTTACGGGGATTCTCATAGCTGCAAAAGAAATTACCAGAAATCATATCACTAGAAGAAACATGCTAATCTATACAGATAGTAGACAAGCACTACTCACCTTGAACAGACTACGAATTTATTTAGAGTTGGTGCTAAACTGTCACGAAGCTTTGGCCGAAGTATCCATCAACAATGTGATCAACTTAGGATGGATCAAAGGTCACGCCACAAGGAAAGATAACCATTTTGCTAATTCATTTGTCAAGAAGGCAGTCAACCAAATAGGTACTTTTTGTATATAGCCCTTCTATTGGACTGACAACATCGGTAGTGACAAACCTATTTAAAAACATTCCCTTGTGAAATTTAAGGAAAGATGGGCTGAAACAAAAAGCTGCCAGGGAGCTTTTAAGTTATCTTGACAACACTACAGCGAACAAATACTTGACTATGACTAGACATAACCTGCGCCTGATCACGGGCATTCTGACTGGACATTGCAAACTACGGAAGCATCTTCATA
Source organism: Psylliodes chrysocephalus (assembly GCA_927349885.1). Lineage (NCBI taxonomy): Eukaryota > Metazoa > Arthropoda > Insecta > Coleoptera > Chrysomelidae > Psylliodes > Psylliodes chrysocephalus. The sequence continues at coordinate 27,824,495 of OV651818.1, read as the reverse complement.
TCATGAGGCTGTCAGAATCCGCACTCTGCAAGGGGTGCGAGCAAGATGAGACTATCGAGCATATCCTCTACGATTGCCCGACGTTCTTCTTTACCATAAGATTTGTGTTCGGCTTAGCTAACACCGGCCGATATAAAAGAGGCACCTCTTGGCGACGTTGTCAACTACATTAAATCTGTAGGTTGACTCACGAGCTTGGAGGTGCCTATCTCCTCAGGAGGATGCACAATGGGTCTAGGGAGGCCTAAGTGCCGTGGGTTACCCACCCTGTACACGTTACAGATTGGTTTAGTTGGTGGGCCGTAGAAAAAATATACTGTACATCTCGAGAGGATTTTCTGTGTCGTACTCAGACGATTGAGGGAGCACTCCGCCTACGGCATCGTTCTCAAATTTCGTCTTCATGCGGTATGGCCATCATATACACTCTTGTCGCACAAACTACTGTTTTACACGGGTAGGCTTAAGGAGTAAAGGGACCAAATATTTTTAATTGGACAGACTTAAGCGGTAAATGGTCTAAATATGTTTACATGGGCAAGCTTAAAGGGTAAATGGCCCAAATATGTTTACATAAATTGTTTGAAGAACAATTTGTAAACCCTCATCAAAACACAACATGAAATGGTTCTTAAAAATAAAAAATCCCAATCTATTAAGAAAAATTACAAATTATTAAATAAACCTGTACATTAGGACAAAAAATTATTTTTTTTTACTTAGTATTTACTTAATACCTAGCTAGGCTAAAATACGATCCATACTTTATTTTTTATACATATTCTAACGGAAGAGACAAAAATGGCTTGTATTTTTATAGAGTAAAACGAGGGAATATGGCAACATAAACTTCAAACGCTAACATTCTAACGAACAACCAACTTAGTCGCAAGGAAAAGGTGGCATCTTAGAGCGTGTCTATATGGGTATCTGACGACAAAGGCTCGTTGCCATATTCCCACTACGAAGATAGTTAGAAGCAGACATTTCCGATGATACGCTATTGCCATATTACCCGTACCCTTGGGTAATATGGCATCACGCGTTGGGAATATGGCAACACGCTCTTCTCGTAAGAAATTAACAATTTCTTGAGATTAGAAAAAATATGTATTCTTTACAACATAGCAAATATATTGAGTAGTACAACTATATATAGGCTAATAAAACTTATATCTTCAAAGCTCTAGACCTACTCGCTAGTTGATTTAGTGGGATACAGTCTGCACAATATGCGTGGGAAGAAGTACATATCTCATGAACCCAATCATGACATTTTAGACATTGTAACAAATCACATTTCGGACCTTTTTTGTCAAAATAGTATCCACCGCATTGGGCACAAAATTCTGAATCATCATGTTCCAGTTCTGAACCCTCTCTCTCGACTGTAAGTACTTCCAATTCGCTATCTGACAAACTGGTATCATCAGTAGTCCTTGAAATACGTTTTTTCTTCTGAACAGTAAATGTCTTCTTTTTTTCTTTCTTGTCTTCATTACCTTCTTTTCTTTCCTTTCTTGCTTGCGTTTTATCTTTACAATTTTCTTTTTTTCTTTTATTTCTTTTTTGTGTCGTTTTTGTGCAATAATTTCTGGAGATGTAAGTAGCTCAGCATGCTGTTTTCTTTTCTGACAACCACTTGACCCAGGCATAACTGGAATAGGCGCAATCTCCTCAAATGTTGTGGTCTTGGAGATTAATGCAACGTCATCAATAATATTGAGCCCGTCGTTAGGAGTATCGGTAGGGAAATTGCTAATAATGGGGGCATAATTAGGAATGACATCATTAACGTTTTCTTCTAAAATATCGCTAATGGGAATTGTCTCAGGATTTTGTTGAATAAGAGCATGATCTGGAATTATGGTGACATTAAACGGATATATACCACAGGTTCTAAAACCCGAAATTCAATTTCGTACCGTCGCTGCTTTTCCCCATGCGATGTTCAAGAGTGCTGGAAACTGCATCCTACCTAATTTGAGACCTGGATGATTATGTATCCAGGTGTAACATGCCTGTGACCGGTAGGTCTTTAGAGGCTTAAAAAATTATCTGTCCAGTGGCTGCAACCAGTGGATCGTATGGCTTGGCAAACACAAAATTACAACATCGTTCCTTGCAGCTAAATCCAACAACTCTACATCCGAATAGTGCGAGGAGTGTCCATCTAGAATGAGAAGGACTTTACCGAGCTCCTTTCTTGCAATAAAGTGCTCTCGAAGCCATGTTTTAAAAATGTCTGTTATTACATAGGCCGACTTTTCATTCATCATGACTTTACCACCAGGAGGCAAGCCATCTTCAAATTCTTATTTTTTTTCTTCTTGCCTTTAAAAATACAAATGGGAGGAAGGAAATTACCTTCTGCATTTACGCAGGCTATTAGTGATATTGTCTCCTCTTTCTCAGCACTTGTGATGCAGTTTAGAGTTTTGATGCCTTTAGTGGCAACAACTTTCCCTGGGTTATTGTTAAGTTGCAGCCCGGACTCATCAATATTAAATATTTTTCTCGGAGTGTTTAATAAATCATTGTCTGTTAATACTTTTTTCAAAAGATCGAAGTATCGTCCGCATTCTTCTTTATTCATACCTTGGGCTCGAGCTACAGACATTCCTTGAGCTTTTCGAATTGACAATTCTGGATGTCTCTGCATAAATAAGACAAACCAGTCATGGCCAGCTTGCTTTGTATCATTATTGAATCTGTTCGGAAGATTATTTTGAATCGCAAAAGAAAATGCAAGCTTCTTCACATCAACCGATGTTAGCGCAAACCCATGCCTTTCCATGTTTTGAATGTATTTTGCCAAACTAGCTTCATGAACTAAAGTCAGACAACTTTTGCGACCTAATTTTTCTTTACGGAGGTTCCCAGATCTCATTTTTCTCATCAAAGTACATGCAAGACCTTGTACGTACGACTAATTTGGCGAACTGAATCTCTACCGTTTCTAAGATCATCAATAGCATTGCGAAGATCTTCTTCTGACCATAAAGCCCTCATGTTCTTTCGAACATACGTTTGAGACATCTAGACAATTACTGAAATAAAACAAAAAATGTGTCAGAAGTAATATGCCGCCTCTCGGGGTAATATGCCGCAGTTAAAAATTATGAGGCATTTTACCCCACATTGTACATATTAATTCAAAAAGTGGCAACACCTATTTCAGACAAGTTTAACGGATTGTTCCACAAAAAAGAATGAGGTTAGGAATCGTATTTTCGCATACTCCTATTAAAACTGGATTAAAAACACTTGACGATATTCACTAAGAAACTAAGAAATTTCGTCAGTCTAGGGACATAGGAAACGAGTGAATTCTAGAAAATTTTAAAGTTTTAAATTTTTTTTTTTTTTAATTTTTGTTTTCTATTCTAAATAATTAATGAAACGATTAATTTATTTAAAGATAATATTTTGCTATTTTTTAATTTTATGTATTTTTTTAAATAATATGTTATTTTTCTTTTTATTTCTTTAAACAAGTTAGGTTGTTTTTATAATAAAAATATGTTTTATTCCAAAGTTTATTTGTATGATTATTATAGATTTTTTCCGTTTAGTTTAGTAACTAATTTAAAAATCACTCGGAATTAAATATCTTTAACTTCTTACATGTAAACGCGTATCCGCTTTAGTGGCTTCAGTACAACCCTGGTTAATTTACAATTCGAACTAATGAGCGTAATTCAAAACTTTAAAAATCAATTTTTATAGCAATTTTCATATTTTATGCAAGGCGGGAAAGAGTTGTTCATTTCCAGACAATTTTCAAGACGTCAGACTCGCATTTTAGCTATTTATTATTTATTTGCGAATAACAAGGGTTATTGCTTGCTCACGCAAATCATTTTCCTGCTAAATAGTAATGCAAAGCATGCAAATTTACCAAGCTAACAGTCCATTTTTTTCACATCCTTATTTAATAATAATATATTGTTATGTTAATTAGGAACTGAAATAAAATTATTACAGCAATATGGTAAAATATTTTTGGAAATTTGATTTGTTATCCTGTATATCAAAAAAGTTGTCAAATAATAACAAATTTAAACATTAACGACTTTAGAGTAAAATATTTACCAACCTTAAATGTCAGTAATACAAAAATGTAAATGAATTAAAATATACACCAGGGATTTACTTTTGACAGTAGTTAAAATTAAAAAAAAAAACAAAAATATAATAAAAATGTTTTAAATAAACTTACCCATATTTAAATGCAAAATATAATTTTCTGGAGTAAATAAAACAAAACCACTAATTTTCCATAGGATAGAAATAATTTTCATATCACTAGATAGTAATTCAAAATAAATTTTTTTTTTGGTTCCTCCTGAAAAAGTAAAAGTAAAAGTTTAAAATAAAATATGCCAAGCAGTGAACAATTATTGTACACTCTGCACAAAAATTAGCGCATCACCATTAAAAGTGACAAAAAGTTTTTCTTTATTTGATTTTTCGATATATTTAAGTATTGGGACACCTTGTATATTAGTTTTAGATACTTACTTACATGGAAAAAAGGATGAGTTTTTTTATGTGTAAACGTTTTTGTAAAATAAATACTAATACTTTGAAATTGAAACCAAATTTCGCGATTAGTTGCTTTCAATATTTAGTAAAGTTATCTTGGTTTTTGTGGTATTTCATTTTGAAAATTATTGAAAAGAATAATCCTGCCCGCCAGAGAAGAAATTTGGGACATGACGAAGTGGTTAGAATAATTACATTACTTGAAGAAGGACGTAGTCAACGTTACATTGCAAATGCTTTTGATGTTCAACAATCAACAATTTCCAGGGTAGCTGCCCTGTTTAGAGAAACAGAGCAATCCGACAGAAGGTCTGGCCAAGGTCGTCCAAGGGTTACCACAGCAGCGGACACCCGATTTTTAACATTAACCGCTCTTCGAACTAGACACTGTAGAGCGCGAATGCTCCAAAACGAACTTACCGTTGCCCGCAACACAAGAATTTCTGTGCAAACAATAAGAAATCGTCTTCGGGAAGGAGGAATTAGAGCCAGGGTGGCCGACTTGTGTCCACGCCTTACCAGGGAGCATCGTGTTGCACTATTGGAGTTTGCCAGAAATCATGTGAATTGGGATATAGATGATTGGTCCAATGTTCTGTTTTCTGATGAATCTAGATTCAGCCTGTTTTCATCTGATCGACGAATTCCAGTCTACAGGCGTGATGGTGAACAATACTTTCAGTGTAATATTAAAAAAACAGAAATTTTTGGTGGTGGCTCTGTTATGATGTGGGGAGGAATTTCTTTTGCGGCTCGTACAGAGTTAGTATCAGTTGTGGGAGGAAATTAACAGCTGCAAGTTATGTAACGGACATTCTTGAACCCTATGTTGTACCTTACGGTCCATTCATTGGTGACAATTTTCTTTTTATGCATGACAACGCTCACCTGCACATAGCTTTAATTGTTCGTCAGTACCTTAAAGAAGTTGGTATTCCCACATTGGATTGGCCAGCTCGAAGTCCTGATTTAAATCCAATAGAGCATATCTGGGACAATTTATCACGATAAGTACGAAACCGACTTCAAAATGTTCTAACCGAGGAATGGGACAATTTGCCGGAACAATTGATGCAAAACCTGATTTTAAGTATGCCACGTCGATGTCTGGCTGTACTTAGAGCGCGGGGTGGTAATACAAGGTATTCATTTTGTTTTATTTATCGATTGCGCCCAAATTACTTTTTTAAATTTTTAAAAAATTGAATAAATTTATTTGGTCCCTTCTTAAGTTTTAATTTTTTGCCATTATTGCATACAAATAGTTCTTAATTTATAACACACCAAATTTAAAAAAAAAATGCAAAAATTTTACGTTTTGTAAGAAAATTGAAATGATGCGTTAGTTTTTGTGCGGAGTGTATTTAAAAAGATATTTTAGAACAATAAGTATAATTTAAGCAAAAGTTATTGTAAACTGAGCAGTGGACACAAGTATTGAGTCTTATTTCGACCATATCTCTATAGCAAATGTCTTAAAAGCAGTTTCTATTTGAATAAGAAAGTAGATTACAGCATTTATGGAACTGTTGACCAATGATTTGGATTTATTCAATATACTCTTATGTATAATGGTTTCACATTCATCTGTGATTAGTAGTGCACATCCGGTGTGCATACAGAAGAAGACCAAACTTTTCAACTACGTACAGCAGTGCAAATATTGTTGTTATTATTAAATTTTAATTAAAGGTTACACCCATTCAATACCACTAGTCAGTTAAATCACTGTTCACCGTCTTCAATGTATTTTAGATAACACTTTTCTTTCACCTCTTGTATTTTTTTTTTAATTTGGTGTCATCGGCGTCGACTACTACGGCCATTACCCTCGTGTTCTGTGTAGGCTTTGTTACTGTTTCCCAGCGCCACTTTAGAAGCAGCACTGTTAATTAGAACCCAACAGTGAATGGTCGAGTGGGGAATCCTACCAAGGCATCAGAATTAATTTTAAATAATTAAATTAAATGAAAAAATCCCGGCCAACGGTGGGATTCGATCCTGAGACCTTCCGATCTCAAAGTCATGACTCTAACCACAGAGCCAACCCACCCCCACCTCTTGTATTAATATTGTTTCAATACCATTGTTTATAAGTAAGTATGCAATATTACTATTTTCTTACTTTCCTGTATTGGATATTTTTCTATTACAGTCATGAAGATGGCCCAACAAGGCTTAAACTAGTCGCTTAGTAATCTTTTGACTTTCATTCCTTCTTTCTTTAATGTTAAAATATTTAACTTTTCAAATATTATTCTTCAAGATATTCTATAACTATAGAACGAATTATCCTCTTTTGAGAGGTAAACATATTTGAGGAGGACGTAGAAAATCCACAAAATATACGTCGTAAGGAGTCTGCTCTCTACAACAGGGCCGGATTCTCCCGTGTTGTTTTCGTCTGCCACGCATATGGCGTCACTCACGGAGTGATTTTCATTTGCACGTCAAAATAAAGACCGCCCACGATGCGCAATATCCTATCTCTATGTGGTTATATCGTGGGAGCTCAAGAAGTACAAAGAAAAAGAAGAAAAATCCTTCAAGCGATAACTAAATAATTTTTAGAGAAATAACAGAAATAATTGGAGAAATTCTACATTCAGGAGCACATATAATGTGGGATAAAGAAGAAGAATAAGAAGAATTAAAAGTAGAAAATTAGGTAAAACATTTCTATTTAAAAAACTGAATATTTTCGAAACATTTTAAATATTACAATTATATTAAGTTGCGTGAAGTCGATGTATCCAGGTAGAGTTTTAATTAGAAATCAATTTCGTTTTTGTGTAATGGAATATTGTGGTGTAATGATCTGATAGAATGTGCGGGTATGGGTATTTCCCTTCGGAAAGGCATATATTTTATTGAAAAATCAATTACGAGGAATATTGCCAACAGAATACCTAATAAATAGCAAACACGGAAAGTACAACGTACAAAACCATTATAATGGACTTAGTTATCGATTGTGAATTACAGTAATTTGCTGGAAAGCCAATGCGCATTTGCCATTAAATATTTATCCTGGCAAACAGTGGCAGCTCTTAGAATATGCAAATTATAGAGAAAAGAGTGAGTTGATGTAAACTTAACCGCTATGCAGTTATTTTGCCACTGAAACTTTACAAAAAAAATTATAATGAGGACTGAAGTTCCAATAATGAATGTTCACGACTTACACCTGTTTTTTTCCAACCTTTTTTTAGCTTTCGTATGATACTGGCGTTGTACCAAAGGATTCTACGAATATTTTTAGAAATTTTGTTTTCAAATGGATAATTTTTCAAAATTTATTTTTTTTTTCAAATTTTTCGAAAAAACTATTTTTCACAAGTGTTTTCCTTAGAACCCACAGGCGACATCCCAGTTAGTCACGATGCCTGAACAGCAACCTCTTTATGTAATGTTGAGTTTTCATCTGCAATTGTTAATGAAACTCTCAAAAAAATTCAATCAAATTCCTCATCTGGAATTGACAATTTATCCGCAATGATTTTAAAAGACTGCGCATCTTATTTGGCTTTACCTTTATCCATTATTATGATATCTTCCTTTACATCTCACACACTTCCTTCAATGTGGAAAATTGCTTCGATGACACCTATTTTTAAAAAGGGTGACAAACTCAGTCCATCCAACTATCGTCCAATAAGCCTTGTCCCAATTGCCTGTAAAATAATGGAATTCATCTTAACCAATTATATGTCTGATTTTCTCAAGAGCCAAAAAAAGAACAACACGGTTTTATTAAAGGCCGATCCACATTAACAAACCTAATGACCTGTTTAAACGATTGGACTACGTCTGTGGACAATAAAGAGCCTGTCGATGTTGTATATCTTGATTTCGCTAAAGCCTTTGATCGTGTTCCCAAAAAGTTGGAAAAAGCTGACATTCGCGGCTCTTTACTTCTCTGGATAAGTGATTTTTTGTCAAATCGCATCTTCAAGGTAAAAGTTGGACAGATGTTCTCATCAGAGTATCCAGTTCTAAGTGGTGTCCCTCAAGGCTCTGTCATAGGGCCATTACTATTCTTGGTATACGCTGCAGATCTAGGCAAAGACTTAAATTCTAATATTTCGTGTTATGCTGATGACACTAAGCTATACTCTAATCCTGTGACAGATTCTACCCAGCTACAAAAGACCTTGAAACTATTTCAAACTGATGTGACACCTGGCTGCTTCCTTTAAACGCGGAAAAATGTGTCGTCCTGCATATAGGAAAAAATAACCCGTGCGTGAACTATTATCTAAATGGTAGTGCGTTAGCATCTGTGAACTCCTATAACGACCTGGGACTCATTGTGAACTCTTCATTAACGTGGTCAGAGCACATATCAGCGGTATGTAAACGTTCGAACTCAATGCTCTACCTATTAAAAAAGTCCTTCACGCGTGTGAACTTTCAAACATTTTCTAAACTTTATACAACTTACGTTAGACCGTTGATGGAATATGTCGGACCTGCGTGGTATTCTGATGTGGTTTCTGATCAAAAAAGATTGGAAAATGTTTAACGCTACGCTACTCGAATACCTTTCGGTAGAATCAGACCATCGTATGAAGAACGGCTTAACATGGCGAATTTGTGTTCATTTTCCCACAGAAGATTAAGAGGTGATTTAATTGTGACCTACAGAATTCTTCATGGTACTTTTTCATCCAACCTCTATAGTATACTACCACGGAATACAGATGAGCGCCTACGTGGACATAAGTATAAATTGAGCAAAGAAAATTTTAAAACACGTACCCGACAAAACTTTTTTTGTAATAGAGTTTTCTATACTTGGAATAATTTACCCTCGAATGTTGTTCGCGGACAGTAAATGTATTCAAAAACCGACTCAATGACTTTTGTAAAGAAAACTAAAATTTTATTTTTAGTGCTTTGTTTGCAATATGTTATTTGCTAATTACTTATTTAATAATTGTCTTTGTTATTAAACTTGTAATTTTGGGCTTAATAGGATTCATTCCTCAGTCCTAATTTATTTGTAATAATAATAATAATAATAATAATAATAATAATAATAATAATAATAATAATAATAATAATAATAATAATAATAATAATAATAATAATAATAATAATAATAATAATAATAATAATAATAATAATAATAATAATAATAATAATAATAATAATAATAATAATAATAATAATAATAATAATAATAATAATAATAATAATAATAATAATAATAATAATAATAATAATAATAATAATAATAATAATAATAATAATAATAATAATAATAATAATAATAATAATAATAATAATAATAATAATAATAATAATAATAATAATAATAATAATAATAATAATAATAATAATAATAATAATAATAATAATAATAATAATAATAATAATAATAATAATAATAATAATAATAATAATAATAATAATAATAATAATAATAATAATAATAATAATATAATAATAATAATAATAATAATAATAATAATAATAATAATAATAATAATAATAATAATAATAATAATAATAATAATAATAATAATAATAATAATAATAATAATAATAATAATAATAATAATAATAATAATAATAATAATAATAATAATAATAATAATAATAATAATAATAATAATAATAATAATAATAATAATAATAATAATAATAATAATAATAATAATAATAATAATAATAATAATAATAATAATAATAATAAATAATAATAAAATGACATTTGGATTAGAGAAATTCGCTACTTTTACATTTATCAAAGGCCACATACGGTATGAAAATACAGAAAGGGAAATTCAAGCTCTGCCTCCCGAAGAGACGTACAAATACCTGGGAATAGAACAACATGGCTCAATAGATCATAGTAATAGGAAAAAAAGAGTATAAAGAAAAATATAAAAAGAGACCAAACCACTTAACACTAAACTAAACTCTAAAAATCTAACTATAGCCGTCAATACCTGGGCAATATCCGTACTGACCTACTCTTTTGGAATTTTAAAATATACCACCACGGATTTGAAAGAATTAGACCGTCTAACACGCAGAGTGCTAACTAAATTCAGATATCATCACCCCAGATCCGCCGTTGAGCGAACGCATCTGCCAAGAAGCGAAGGAGAACGTGAGTTTATATGTATAGAAAAGCTATGTAAAGAACAAGAGCAGAAAATGAAGGAATATTTTAACAAAGTAGAGTGCCCAATAATAAGATCTATTGTGACACATGATAATAAATATACACCCCTAAATCTATCGGAACAAGAAGAACACATATCACCTATCAGTAATCAATCGATGACAACATCATGGAGAGAAAAAGTTTTACACGGAAAATACCCAGCTGCATTGACACAGCAAAACATTAATAAAGAACTTTCGCTAACTTGGTTAAGACAAGGACAACTATACCCGGAGACTGAGGGATTTTTAATAGCAATTCAAGATCAAGTAATCTGTACACGAAATTATGAAAAACATATCTTGAAAGCGAATGTAGAGGATGTATGCAGAAAATGTCGAGCACCTAATGAAACAATAGAACATGCTACGGCTGGATGTTCTGCACTGTCAAATAGTGCTTACCTAGGAAGACATAATCAGGTAGCCAAAATAATACACTCCCAGTTAGCCCAAAAACTAAACCTAACTGAAAATCCTCCACCGTACTATCGCTATAATCCTGAGCCTATTTTAGAATCAAGGGAAAACATTTTATATTGGGATCGACCGATACTTACTGATCGAACAGTGGATTACAACAGACCTGATATCGTCATTATAGGTAAAGAAACCAAAGAAGCATTTATAATAGACATTGCTTGCCCACTTAGCCAAAACGTTGCGAAAACAGAATTAGAGAAAACCACAAAATATGAAAACCTTGCCATAGAAATAAAACATGTTTGGGGCATGAAGAGAGTACAAATAATCCCAATAGTAGTTTAGGTTACAGGAATTGTCTCCATAAACCTTCCAAAATAATTAGAAAAATTAAATATACCTCCTATTATACCACATCTACAAAAAGCAGCCATCCTACAGACCTGCCATATAGTGAGGAAATTTTTGGGCGTGTTGGAATAAGATGAATTTCTTCTTCAACACTGTCTACTGCAACCAGCAATTAGCTGAGAAAAATCAAAACAAAATAATAATAATAATAATAATAATAATGATAATAATAATAATAATAATAATAATAATAATAATAATAATAATAATAATAATAATAATAATAATAATAATAATAATAATAATAATAATAATAATAATAATAATAATAATAATAATAATAATAATAATAATAATAATAATAATAATAATAATAATAATAATAATAATAATAATAATAATAATAATAATAATAATAATAATAATAATAATAATAATAATAATAATAATAATAATAATAATAATAATAATAATAAATAATAATAATAATAATAATAATAATAATAATAATAATAATAATAATAATAATAATAATAATAATAATAATAATAATAATAATAATAATAATAATAATAATAATAATAATAATAATAATAATAATAATAATAATAATAATAATAATAATAATAATAATAATAATAATAATAATAATAATAATAATAATAATAATAATAATAATAATAATAATAATAATAATAATAATAATAATAATAATAATAATAATAATAATAATAATAATAATAATAATAATAATAATAATAATAATAATAATAATAATAATAATAATAATAATAATAATAATAATAATAATAATAATAATAATAATAATAATAATAATAATAATAATAATAATAATAATAATAATAATAATAATAATAATAATAATAATAATAATAATAATAATAATAATAATAATAATAATAATAATAATAATAATAATAATAATGATAATAATAATAATAATATTATATTCCTTTTAAGTATTAGCATTCTTACTTTTTTAAAACTTATCTAAGATCTATGTAAATACCTAAGTATTTAATATTTTCAGTAGACATTATGCTTACCTATTGATCTAGACCTATATCAAAGATTATCTGGTTATCATAGGAAGTAAAAGGGATGTATTAAGTTTTATTGAAATTTATTGAAAATAACTTGTAGTTAAAAATGCTAAAATAAGTCTTCTTCAATATTGTTTGTAAGGAAATCCAGTTCTCACATGTTAAAAATATGGCTGTATCGTCTGCATTTCTACATCTCGTTTAAATAGGTCATATAAATTAAAGAGCAGTGGTGCCAATACTATTCCTTGAGGAATTCCATTACAGTAGTTTCATATTTGCAAACTGTTTTATCTTAGATAATTTTCCATTAATTTATAAGTAGTTCCTGTAAAACCACAATCATCTAATGAAGTTAATAGTTTTTTATGATCCACATTATCAAATACCAGGTCAACAAAATTCATTTGCAGGTTTTAATTTATCAATTAAGTTAATTATCAATTTAAATAAACTGGAAATGGCATCTAATGTAAATATGACTTGCAACCCAAATTGTATAGCATATTAATAATTTTAGATTTTTTTTAGTTTAATAATATTTATTTTTTGTTAAGATTTTATTTCCATTTTCTAGGACTTAAACACTGCTATAGGAGGTATCCTCCTTTTTATATTACCCACCCTGATTAAAATAGTAACCTAGCTAGTAATTTTTCTAAGTAATGGCGCGTGGAACCTGTGTGGCAGGTTGTGTTCCTAAAATAATTTCTCCAATTTTGTTATTTCCTACTTTATATAATATGTCCATAATAAAGTGGGAAATATGATTTAGCGAAAACACGAAATCTCCAATTAGAAAATGTGAAGATAATTGATATAGGCCAATAATTATTTATAAATGTCAGACTTTCACTTTAGGGAAGTGGTATGATCATAGTATCAGATAATTGGAAATATCCGCTCATTTAGCATTTTATTGATGAAGTTTGTGGGGCTAAGTGGAGCTGTTAGTTTTATTATTATTTCACATTAACACCTTCCATACTCTATATTAGTTATGAGTAGGTATGATCTTTCAAGATCTGCAGATTATCAGATTTAAATTCTATGCAACAAAAACTAGATACGGAGAGTCCCCGCCACTGCGTAACTCGTACGAAAACAAAAATATGTACAAACACCGAATTGCCATTGTTGTGGCAATATTAAAAAGAGTGTTTGTATTGTCTGCATCAATAATTTATGGGGTTTTGACATATTTTACTTCGAATGAGGTATTTCTGAGCGAAATGGGGACGTACCTACGTAGGTATACGAATATAAGACATGCTTCTACAAAAACGATTGAATCGATAATCTATTGTAGGCAATTAACGCAAAATTGATGATTGCATGAATAATTTAAGAGCATCTAGTTTTACAAAACATGTTATACAGTACTTAAATCGTTTAAGAAATTTAGCCAATGAAAATTTTATAAAATGACAACTTGGTTTTGAAAATAAGGAAGGGTAATTCATTTAAATACGTGCGCGAAAAAGGCATCTATAACGGTCACGGTGTAAATATAACATGTTTACGTTCTCATAAAAAAAATGATGTGTAAGGACCACATTGTAACTATTTTTCAATTTCAACTTTAAATTCGGAATTCCGAGTTTAAAGTCGAAATTAATCTTGGCACAGGCTGATCACGGAGAGGATATTTTCTTTACTTCTTTCAAACTATATGGAAGATTTTTTGAGCTAATCCAGTTAGTCATTCTTGCTACTTCAAGATGGTTTCAGGATTTGAGAAGTTGATATAAATTTATTCTTAGGTACTAGTTGTATTACTGCATATAACCCTAAAGAAGAAGGGACCTAATTAGCTCATAAATGTCCCATCTACATTAATAAGCTGAAATTCCGAGACGTCTAAATTTTGTGATGTTCTTTTAATGTAACTCTAACATCCATGGAACCCCCGAATGTCCGCAACTGCCGGATATTTATAGCACCTCTCATATGTTACAAAAGAAAGTTCAGAAAACATCACACCAGCAGTGAGTTTTACAGTATTAAAAAGTTATTTATAATATTGAGAGGTAGTAGCTGAAATCACCCTCAACATTTTTTTCTCAAATGAAACCCTGAAAGTTTAATTTATTTTCAAAGTAACAATTGCTGAAAATGTTTGTTGTTTAGTTTTGGAATGTAAACCTTACTTTTTAGATGTCCTCACAAAAATTCCAAACCATTTTTTGCCACAACTGGTATTTGCTATTTTTTGCTAATGTTTATACACATCCGCAAAGAGAAATTTAGTTTGTAGTTGCAGTATTCAGCGTTCGATACGAAGTGTTGCAATTATTTAACTGAAACGGTAAAGATCGAAATTTTGATGATGATTGGATATGGCGATAGGATGCGAACTCAAAGCGAAGTTGTTTGCCTGTTTCGAGAGTCGCATCCTGATTTACCATCAATAAATCAAGGTACTATTAGTAAAATAGAGGCACAATATCGAGGAATGGGTCATGCCAGAAAAGTACCGAGAAAGACCCAAGCTGTTGTCGATGATGACACGAAGTTGAATTTGTTGCTTGCTCTATAAGAGAATCCAGTCACTCCAGCATGTCAACTGGCCCGTGATAGTAATCTTAATCACAAAACGGTTACAAAAATACTTAAATATAAAAAAAACATATACAATGCAGGCTGTCCAAGAGCTACTAGAAGATGATCCAGATCGACGATTGGAATTTTGCGATTTGTTGATGACTCGTATTGATCAAAGCAATTTATCTTTAGGAAAGACTTGTATTTCGTGCAAAATTTTTTAATTAATAAATGCAAAGCGCTTTCGGCTTATTTGCCATCATCAGTGCTTATCTACAAAAATTGTGGATGTAAACTTACAATTTAAAAAAATATATTATAAAATCTGAATAAGACTTTTAAGTCAAAAGTTAAAATTGTATATATACGATTGTTTGAACAAATTAACAATTACAAGAAACAAACAAAATGACAAAAAACTGGTATTGGGAATAGTGAGTAAACATTTATTTAAATTTAACTAACAATAAATCAAATCTTTAAATTCAATACTAACAAATTTTGATCTCCGTTAACCCCCTCCGATCACTCGAATCACACTCGGAGAAACATGTTCCACACTGAGGTGAACGCACCTCCTTCTCTTGACATTTGACAAGTCAACGTCTTCAAGTGTCGCTTGTCACCACTGTCATGTGGTAATGGTTAAACAACTTGAATAAAAATGAATAGATAAATTTAAATTTGAAAATATTAATAATGCTAAGATTATGATTTAGCAAGTTGTAAATATCCCGAAATATCTAATTTTGGGAGTGAGGATGACCAGGAACTTGTTGGATACGTTGTGGACAGTAGGTAGACTTTTTTATAATTATAATTTATATAAAATATATAAAAAAAACCTTCAGTTTTTTTACTTTGGCCTTCTGCGTTTAACTTTCTTCATATTAAATATTGTATTTTAGATTCAATTTTCAATATATCTTCCACAGTCACCATCTATTTGTAAATTTCTTTAAATTTTAACCAATTTGTTAACTTGTTTTCAATTTTGTGAATAGTGAAGGTGGCATAATTCCTTAATTCCACACAAGCTAACTTGCTTCAGGAGATCAGATCAGATTTGATTTGTAAGGGCTTATCCCACACTCACTATTCCCAATACCAGTTTTTTGTCACTTTGTTTCTTGTAATTGTTAATTTGTTCAAACAATCGTATATATACAATTTTAACTTTTGACTTAAAAGTCTTATTCAGATTTTATAATATATTTTTTTAAGTTGTAAGTTTACATCCACAATTTTTGTAGATAAGCACTGATGATGGCAAATAAGCCGAAAGCGCTTTGCATTTATTAATTAAAAAGTTTTGCACGAAATACAAGTCTTTCCTTTTGAATCTAAACTACGTGCACACAGCTGTCAACCTTTTTTGGTTATTTTAATTTATCTTTAGACTGGATACTTTTCTCTAACGAGGCTACTTTTACATTAAATGGGCACGTAAATCGCCAAAACTGTCGTTATTGGGCTGCAGAGAACCCCCATTGGATGAGGGAACTTCATACTCAGCGCCCACAGAAAACTAATGTGTGGGCCGAAATAATACGCGATAGAATTGTAGGACCATTTTTCTTTGATGACACTATTAATGGAGTAAGATACTTGCACTTTCTCCAGCGTGAATTAATGCCAGTTATATGTCATTTATTTCCAAATCCCTTGAACCCCAACTTGACCGACGAGAGGCTATGATTTCAGCAAGATGGGCCCCACCACACTACGCTGCTATTGTTCGTCAATATCTGGACAGTATTTTTTCCGGTAGGTGAATTGGAAGACGAGGTACTATTGAGTGGCCAGCAAGGTCTCCAGACCTTACACCGCTGGATTTATTTTTATGGGGACATCTCAAAAGTAAAGTCTATATTCAAAAACCCAACAGCATAGCAAACCTACAGGAAAGGATAAGAGAGGAAATCAATAAAATAACACCGGAAATGTTGCGTAACGTAAGAGCTGAAACATACCACCGACTGGGATGCTGCCAACAAGTCAATGGTGCACATTTTGAGCAGTTATTACAAAAAATATGTTGATGGTGGTTTCAGCTACCCCAGAAGTGCCATATTTTTCAAATTGCTTGCAAAATGTAGGTAAATATATTTTAGAAAAATTATTCACCTTCCTTCTAGCGAATTTATTCCAGTTAAGGTCTCCACCCTGTATAGGTAATATCACAAAGTAACGCAATTGCACGTGTACATCTATAAAACACTGAACGAATGTACAAAAGTAGGTATAAAGTACAAGGAATATCTCAAAGATTCACTAGAATCTAAAATGCTGAACGATTGCAAAAAAGTAGCTAAAGAGTACAATAAGATACCACCATGGGCGAATTTACAAATGAGCGGCTATAGGCTGAACCAAATTGCCGCCTATGCTATATTTTTTGCAAAACTAAAAAGAGGTACTAAAATAAGGAAACGAAAATTATGCAAACGTTTATTAGAATTACAAAATGCAACAATAACTTAATTCCAATAGAATTTAAAAACTCATATCGCTATTCCGGTAAAACAATGACACAACTGCAAAATTATGACGTTTTGATTTTAACATGTCATTAGTTTCCAAATTAGTCTGTCTATACGGTATAACAGCGGTGTAATTTTATATCCAGTCGGGGCTGCTAGATGGTAGTTGCGTCAGTTTTCAAATATTAATGTTTGCTCCTTCACCTCTGAAAAAACAATGACAAATGAATCAGTTGTATTTCAAATTTTACGGGAGACGTTACCTACTAGGTGGTTAAATGACGTATTTGCTATTTAGAACAAGTTGTGCCCAAATTTGGAATTAATAATATTCGTTTTTCGTCTCTCCTGAAATATTTATAATTTTGCATTTGCGTCGTTGTTTTACCGGAACAGCGATATATTCATACGACTTGCACAAGTGCGTGTGAAAACTACAGAGAGCTAGCCGGAGACGAATAATATCAACGTTGCCAGCTTATACGACCTAACCAACGTTACAATGCTAACTCTCTGTAGTTTTTACATGTACTTGTGGTAAGGCGTATTGGAAAACGTTCAGTGACTGACATTATATATTTACATATTATATTCTCAATGAATATTTTATTCACATCGTCAAATGAAATCGAATTCGCAATGTTAGAGTTAAATTCAATTGATAAAACTGCTAAATTGTGCAATCATCTTTAGGACACACTTGAGCATATATAATGTTTTAATTCGTTTCGAGCATAAGAACGAAAATTTCGAAGAACAATTGCCATTGATTCGTAATTTCTTAAAACTATTATTATATTAAATTATTAGAAAAAATATCAAGTAAACTTCGATATCCAGTCCACTTGCACATATTGTTGATAATTACATATTTTTTTGTCTTCTACTGCCAAATACTCTAGTACAAATAAGGTGCATGATTTCTACAACTAAATCATCTGAAATATCCTCCGAATAAACTTTACATATAATTTTAATACTTCAATCCTTATTTCTTCAAAATTCAAAGAGAACGTAGAAAATATCTAAGACTCTGTCCAATTCAGAGATTAATCGATCAACAATTGTAAGAATAACGTATACCTATTTGGAAATATTTCTTAGCACTGAACAGAACTTCTTCATCATCGTCGCTTTCATCGTAACATTGTTTTCTCTTTCTGGTACTTTTCTTCTGCAGTGTAATAATTCTGCTTACCAATTAGTGCCATGGCCTCCTCTTTATAAAAGAGAAAATTAAATTAAGGATTTGTACAAATTGATGACCCATCCAATATCTAGTGGTGTAGTTCTGCTTACCAATCAGTGCTATGGCCTCCTCTTCATAGAAGAGAAAATGAAATTAAGGATTTATACAAATCGGTGACCAATCCAATATCTACGTCTTCCTGTTCCAGTTTTTTACTGACTACATGATGCGATTCAGACTACCATTCTAACAAATAGACGCAGTTTTAAATCCGGTCATTCTCTTGATTATTCTTGTTGCCTTCGCTTTTATAATCGCCTTCCTTGATTTTCATAAATCCTTGCCGGTATCATCTTTTCATGGCCATCTAGTGGACGACATACTCTTTGCTGTTATTAATCGTTTTTCTTGCCATTTTCTCCCGACGCATCGTGGATACCGAAAAGAAGTTGTAGATTTCTTGTAGAAATGGAAAATAATTTGTAGATTCTTAACAACTTACCGAGAACCAAGTTAACACTTTTTATGGCCACGAAAAAAAAATTTGAAATCCATCAATGGGTACCAGATATAACTCAAATGTTCACTAGAAGCACAAAAGTAGGTAATAAGGTATATCTCAAAAGTTCACTAGATTAGTATCACGATTGCAGGTCTACGATGCTAAAACTAAATCAGTGAATAATAATGGCCGATTACAACACAAAATATTATAAATTTCAAGATAAAAATTTGCAAGAAACAATAAGTAACTGAAGTAACATAAATGTTGTTAGACTCTGGTATAAATGAATGCTGTATTCCGCACTACAAATCATGGGTGAATTCGTTCCCTTAAAACTACATAGCAGAAAAGCAACGTTATGGGCTAGCTGGGGAGAACAATGCACAGAGGATCGAGCTTACCCAACTAACATCTAAAGTTGGTTACATTGATTTGATCAGCAATTTAGCTGATTTATAGATGTATAGTAGTGGCGAAGTCTGAATAAGCCAACTGATTGATCAATAGGTTGCATCTGCTTCTTTGTAAACCCTTATGGCGCTAATTAACGTTAGCTGCATAATAGGGTAAAAGAGCACTACTTAAATCAAATTGTATACCTTTATTCACCTACTTAGTATAGGCTGAACATAAAGCTGAAGAAGCTCTCTCGCAGCACTAAAGTAAACCACTAATCGGCAATTAGAAATTTGCTGCACAATAGACCGGAAGAGGAAGAACGCTACTTAAATCAAATTGTATACCTTTATTCAGCTAGTTAGCATAGGCTGAACATAAAGCTGAAGAAGCCCTGTCGCAGTCCTAAAGTTCATCACTAATCAGCAATTAGAAATACGCTGCACAAGGCTGGAAGAGAGCTACTTAGGACAAATTGTATTCCTTAATTCAGCTAGTTAGTAGGTATATGCTGAACATACAACTTAAGAAGCCCTGTTGTAGTTCTAAAGTACACCACTCATCAGCAATTAGATATAAGCCTAATATTAGGTTGAATAAGTTCTGGTACAGCTTATTTTGTTAGTATTTTAAAATTAGCTGTCCATTGCCTATTAAAGTGTTAAAACAGATCACGCCTAGAGAACTGAAAAATGAAGTATAATGCCGTTGAACTATTTCTTTAATAATACTTTTTTAGTCATGTATTGTGTAAACAAAATATTAAAATATTGGCTGTCAAAAACCCATTTTAGTTTAAAGTGGTTTCCTTTCTTACATTTAGATAGAAGTAGTTCTAAGAGCAATATTAGAAAAACAAATTAAATTTGATGTATTAAAGTAATAAAAAAATATAAAAAAAATCGCGAAAATTGCGAATAGAATATAAAAAATTTATATTCAGTGGTACCGTAAAATGTAAATAATTTGTCAGGTTGTTAGGTGGGGTAGTAGGTTAAGTGCGTACTTGCGGATCGTGAGTGAGTGGTGTCATTAGTTCGAATCCAGGAAGGAGATAAAAACAAAAAAAAATTAAAATAGGGTGTTTATAGGAACAAAAATTTGAATAAACTAGGTTGGCTGTTGACAAAAATTTGTAAAAAGAATTAAATTAATTATTTTATTTATTTTTAAATGAATCAAAAAAATCTGATTACTATCGCCGCAGTCGCTGTATAATAACTGCTACCCAAGCTATTTAAAAGCTGAAGAAGTACTTCCTCTGCCTACTTTAAGCAGCTATAGGCTGATTATCTTCTTCTATTTTAGCTGTTTAGACTAAGGAAAAGAGTCTTATACAGGCAATTAAACCTCCATTATTCAACCCGTTGACTGAACATGTAGCTGATTTAGTGCTACTTAAATTGTTTGTTAGATATGGCAGCTGATGGATTAAAAATAATTTGCACATTTCTCCGACACTAAGTAGTTAAAAACATATAAAAATCAACCGTTTTTTTTATTACAGAATTTTTGACGAAAAAAGTGGGTGTTTGAATCTCGTCCTGACATTACTACTACCATTTCGAATATAATCCTAAGTTAGTTCTAAATTGAGCTCGTGATAAAATTACATAATTTGTGAATTGATATTTACAGAAGTTACAATATGATACAGGGTGTTTTAAATAATGATATACTTAATCTAATTATCAGAATATGCAAGCCTTTTAATAAACAAGTGAGTAAAGTTCAATATCTCGACCTTCATTTTGCAAATTACAAAGAACTACTTTATTAAACAGGTATAAAAATTGTAGAAAACACCAAACGACACAATTTAAAATTATATTGGAATATACGGGTGGCTCAAAAAAAGAGCGACAAGATAAAAGTTTTTTTATGAAAAACCCTTATTATTTTATTTTTTTAATCTTTGAAATATTGTTAGTATTTTTTGTCAGTATCAGTACGTGTTTACTTTCAACTATTTTTGAGTTTTTGCTTATAAAATTCAAACGCTTTGACTTAGAGCAAAGTGGCTTTCAAATTCGAATCTGACTTTTTAATATTTTATTTCATGGAACACATTTCTAGTTTAAGCAGAAATACTATTTTGCGCTCTAAGTGATAATGCAAAGTGACCAGATTAGTCCATTAGTACACATTCACATGCTGTATGTTAGAGTTTCTAGGCTGAAAATGTTGATCTTTTTCATTGATAAGTATTTGTTACTAACAATTCTACCCTAGCAATCTAGGCAGTCTGAGTGGACATATCAGGTTTAATGGTAGCAATTCCGAGCCATTTTTATCCATTATTTGTTTAGAAAATCCCACTTCTGATAGCAATGTAAAGTTTATTTGTTTAAAACAGTATATTTATAAATTATTTACACTAAATACTAATTAATTTATTTATACTTAAGCAGTGTTTATATTTCACACTTATAATCTAATTTATATAACAATTTGAATGTTTTTATTCAACTGTGTCTCGACTTCAACTTATCTGCTCGAACGCAGCCTATTTATATACAGAAGTGAGGGCTGGTCATGTTTGATTGTACATACATTCTGGTGATACTGCGAACATTCTTATAACGCATTCGTCATGAATTCTAGAAGGTTCGCCACGACTCCAGTACTTGTAATGTTTCCAGAAGCACCTCACATCTCCATGATTCCTTAGAATATGCATTTACCAAATTCCTTATCGTTCTCGTGTATTCTGTTAATGATTCACATTCTCTGGGTTATCGAACAAGTGGGGCCTTAAAAGCCCAAACAAGGCAGAGAGGGACTTAAAAGATTAGGACATGACCAGTTCGCTCAAAAATGACTCGCATTACATTATGTTAATTTATTTTCCATCATTAAACCACATGGGGAATAAATAAGGATTGGCTTTAATTAGTTCTACTATAGTACTGGAATTGGTACCATTAAATCATAAGTGTCGACTTATGAATTATTATTGCTATTACATTCTGTCTAGTATTTTTGTAAATGTAATTTATACTGTCATGTTACTGCTAAACTCATTTCGAGTTTATTAAACACAGTGTCTAGGTACACGCTAACTTGTACGAAATTCAAAAAGTTATATACACGCGAAACGCCTTGACAGAGTAGGCGAGCTGTGTCCATGCCGGTCGGCGTAGCCAGGAATGGATTGAAATTTTCTGGTGGCGGCGAAGCCGCCACCCTACAAGACATCGTTGCTTCATTTTCTTGTTGTCACAGCATTGTTATTATTTGTTCATTTATGTGAAATTTGCTTCTAAGGTTTACAAAATACTACTGCTAGCTGCTAGTCACGGCGTAAATGAAAACAAACAACACGCATTCACACAAACACCTCCCACTACAGCAATATGATGTTTCACGTGTATATAATTTTTTGATTTGTGTATTAGCGTGTACCTAGCAACAGCGTTTAATAAAAGCATAGTTTTCTCAAAGTCTTGGTACGACTAGTGGCTAAGGGTAAGTCTACGTAAGTTTTATCAACTTCATAAATCCTTATGTCGTACTGGAATAGCAAGAATGAAGAACGTAGAATTTTACCCAAAAACATATTAAGTATATGGATACAAATCAAATTTTAGTTAGTATTTTTTAAAATTTTTCTATTCAGCATGAATAAATGAGCTATTAGCTACATTAAAAAACTTTCACGCCCACAAATAAATTATGACCCCGGACATATTTTGAAATTTTTCGTGTTTTTTTTTTCAATTTTTCTGGTTTTGTATAAATTATATTTTTATATTATTGCGGAAAGATCCCTAAAATAAACGATTTAAGAAGGTCCTTTCGCCACACCTCTCGCCTCAAATGTTAAAAAAAAAGTTATTAGATTATGACTAAAATTAATTTTTTTCTAATAGTTGAAGTCCTTATTTATCTAATACTGAACTTTTAACTATACCTTGCCTTGCAAATTTTTGAGAATTTTTTTTTTAAATGTGAGTATTTGTACAGTGCCTCACGAGAAAGTAAGTCCTCAACAACAATTCTCGAATTATACTATTATTTATTGATTAGATGGAGTACAAAAAAACTAAAAATAAGGTTTTTGAAATATTTAGATTTTGTTTTATACAATAAAATATATATAGTAAACCGTGGAACTTATTGAGAAATTAATATTAAAAAATCACAAAAAATTTTCAAGTAACCTAGTTGAAAATTTTTTGTGATTTTTTAATAATAATTTCCCAATAAATTCCACGGAACCTATATATTTTATTGTAAAAAACAAAACCTAAATATTTCAAAAACCTTATTTTTAGTTTTTTTCTACTCCATCTAATCAATAAATAATAGTAAAATTAACTATAATTCGAAAATTGTTGTTGAAGTCTTACTTTCTCATAAGACACTGTACAAACACATTTTTAAAAAAAAATTTTCTCAAAAATTTGCACGGTAAGGTATAGTTAAAAGTTCACTATTAGATAAATAAGGACATCTACTATTAGAAAAAAATTAATTTTAGTCATAATCTAATATTTTTTATTTAACATTGGTGGCGAAAGGACCTCCTTAAAATATTATCGAGAGATTAGAAATTACCAAAATATAAACAATGCACAACCCCTTAGATGGCCTACCCTGAAGTACACCCCCAACCAAATGACTTGCGATTAATGCGTTACATTTTTTGTGTAGGAATCTGGCAGAGCAAAGCCCCGGGGTAAAAAAACTTCTGAGAAAGGGTTATTTATATACAGCAGGTTAGTCTTAAATTTCGGCCATATTATCTTTTACGTCTATACACGCACATACATATGGAATCGAGTAGGCCTGGGAAACGGCAAATATCACCCTCGCTTGCTAGACGTCTTCGTTTTTTTTTCTTTGTTGATAGAATTTTTAAACGGCGTTGCCAGAATATGAAAAATAAACAAATCAGGGATTTCTAATGGAATTTTGAATTTAATTTTTTAGATCATTGTTCAAGAAAAAATCTACATAAATTGGTATTATTTTTACTAAAACTATTACATGGACTCAAATAAATTTAATTTTTTTATGGAAGTATCTAATGGATGAAGAGTGTGATGGCTTTGTAAAGGCGGAAGCATTCGCCAGATTTTAATAAATTTGATATATCAATGTTTTTATAGAAATATTTGTTCGAAAATATATTTAATAAAAAAAACTTCTATCATAAAAAAATTAGGTATCTTTGTCAAATTACGATTCATAAATTAGCAACTAATTTTATTTGGATATCTACCACGATATTTTTCATCTAGATGAATTCTTACTGCCATATAATAGTGTACAGGAACACCATCTTGTAGGAACGTTATTTCAAAGTTACCGAATTCATCCTGATTGTCGTCCAAAATTTCAATAATTAGCGGCTCAATTTCGTTTCCAGATACACTCTATTGGTTAAGTTAGAATGGAGCATGTTCCAAAATTTTGAATTTTTTTTTATAATACAGTTCAAAATAAAGCTACATTTAAATTTTTTTAATTTCTTCATTTGCCTGAATTATTAATTTTTTAAAATTTATGACGTCACCGGGAATAGACCAATAAGAACTAGCCACACAACGTTGCCAGTTAGACGGTATACGAAAAGTAATATACGTTCGTTTGTGTGCACCGTCTTCTCTGTATCTGTAACGTGTGGACAGTGGGTTACCCCCACGGCACTTAGGCCTCATTAGGCCCATTGTGCATCCTCCTAAGATGATAGGCACCTCCTAGCTCGTCAGTCAGCCTAGATTTAATGTAGTTGACAACGTCGCCAGGAGGTGCTTCTCTTATATCAGCCGGTGTTAGCCGATACTCGCCGAACACAAATCTTCTAATAAATGAGAGCGTCGGGCAATCGTAAAGGATATGCTCGATGGTCTCATCTTCTTGTTTGCACCCTCTGCAGAGTGCGGATTCTGACAGCCCCATGATATGGAGATGCTTCCGTACTTGGCAATGTCCAGTCAGAATGCCTGTGACCAGACGCAGATTCTGTCTAGTCATAGTATTTGTTTGCTGCAGTGTTGTCAGGATAACTTAAGAGCCCCCTGGCAACTCTGCAGTTTCTTGTTTCATCCCATTTTTCCTTGAATTTCACAAGGGAATGTTCTTTAATTAGGTCTGTCACTACCGATTTTGTCAGGCCAATAGAAGGGCCAGGTCCAAAAAGTATTTGGTTGGCTGCTTTATTGGCTAGTGAATCGGCAAGACGGTTACCTTTCGATGTGGCGTGACCTTTGATCCATTTTAAGGTGACGTGTGCACCGTCTTACTTTTAGACTTCTAAAATATCGTTAAACAAATATCTTTTAAATATAAAATATCAAATGTTTCTAAAAGTATTATTTATGTTTAAACTTTCACCATATTTATAGTTTCATTCTTTTAAAAAACGACAACTAATAAACAAGAATTTGTGTTTTGTGTCAATTGATAATTATTTAATTTTGATGTTTTTATAAATATTATGAGTACGAAAATAATGTTTCCTCCCAAGATGTGATAATGATTTACATTTTATATTCATTATTAAAAATATTTATTAGTGTTGCTGGAAATATGAAAAGAAAAAATTATTATTATTACACAGAAACGCTTCAAGCAACAGCTAAATTATTTTGAGGTTTGTATCTATAATCGTTATTAAAATGAAAATGTTTTATTGTAATTTATTAGACTTCAATTATCTACCATTGTAGTAACGATGTTTTTCTTTTTTTTTTAAATACCAGATAATTTTGAAAACTGTTAATTTTTTAAATGATGGATAAACCTTTACATATCATAAATGTCTCCTCAGTTCTTGTTATTCACCACATTAGCGTCAGCTCACTGATTCTACCAAAAAAAGAAAAAGAGAAAACAAAAAAAAATGCTTCTAAAAAATTGACTGGAAAATAACCTTCTACTAGAGGCGTTTTTCATCTCTATTTACTAAAAATACACCGGATTTTCAAGATGCAGCAGCAATTTCTGACATTGCCCCCTTTTCCCTTCGGGAAATTTAAAATAAGCCTACTTTAAGTTCGAAAGTGTATATCCTAAAACGCCTTCTGCAAGCACCTCCCTCGGAACTTCCTGAAAGTTTTGAAGATAGTGAAGTTTTGTCTGAATCAGAATAAACATCTTGCGTATCTAATTCAGGAGGACTTAATAATAATGAGCAGGATCTTCATAACCAATGACCCCTCAAAATAATTGAAAATAAACCGAAGATATATTTAGGATTGCTCAACAGTGTTTTTAAAATCATCAATGATATTTATGAGAAGGAAAGTGTAGCTTACATAAACCTTTTACATTTCTGTGTGAATTAGTGGTATTGTTAACTTAAAAGAACTCAAGAATAAATACATAATAATTTAATAAACTGTTTGTTATTTTTTTTATTAATTTATTACATTTGAGAGATTATAATAATTGTATATAAACAAAAAAAAATCTGTAAAAATTTTATTTATTAACCTATTATTAAAAAATAAAAGTAGCTAAATAAGATAAACGAAGCAAAAAAACACTTTATTTACAAATAATAAAAAATATATACACAAGCCCTAACAATAATGGAGATGCACAAATTAAAATTTCCTCTAAAGATTCATTATCAAATTCAACTTGTTATCGACCTCATTATTTACTTCAAATGTGGGAGAAACAATGCAAGATACTTTAAGTTCATGTGTAATTATTCCGTTTAATGTGCAAATATCTCCTTTTCTCAAGTTTTTCACGGAAACTCGCATTATCTCCATAATATACTTACTTGGCAGATCTAAAAATATTAAAATATTTAATAAAGTGATGATTTTTTTAATATTTTAAAGAGTACATTTATGGATTTCTTTTTTTTTTTCAATTTTTATTACTTTTCTATGTTCCAAATTATTTCATAAAATATAAGCATATTTGGGTTTTTATTATTTCAATTTAGCAATTTTATCGTAGATTTATTCATGTAAATACTAGACATGTGTATATTAAATGTAACAGAAAGAGTTTGTTTATTTACAAAAAGTAGTCATTCATACACAAAAATGTACTTAAATTACAATTATTTACAATGATATGTAGCAAGTAGTAATCATCGACCAAATAAAAATAGTATTACAGTAAATACATGTGCACTACCCTTCTAAATAGTTTTAGATGTTATTTAGTTCTAATTTTTGAGGTAGGCAAATTGTATAAACTCGTTTTGTACAATAACAAATTTGCTATTTCTCAGATAATACATATTTATGCTTTTACTTCTAATTATAGAAATAATACCAACGGCACAGCTTTAAACGTCGCTATGTTGCTTCAAAGTATAGATATGTCATCCAAATTTCTAGTGTTATATTTGTGAATATCAGTGTACGCTAATATATTATAAGAAACATATATTTTTCTTATACATATAAATGAGGTAAAGGGTAAAATGTTTATTTTTGAAAAACTGTTACTGTCCGACAACCCTAATGACCTGAAATAAATATGTTTTTACTATAAGGTGTATTGCTCCATATAATCTTTAACTACTATTAAAACAAATTATAAATAAAGTGTTAAATACCTTTTTGTCTTAACATGCTTAACTTTGGAATTATAAACTGAGTTTTGTTAAAAAAATGCAGTAATCATATCTTGGATTACAATGGGTAAAACACTTGAATCAGCTTTTATAAATCCAGCTGACAAACTCATATTAATAATAAAATTAAACCAATTAGCAAAGACAAAAGAAATAAATCGAGAACTGAGAAACAAAAAAATACAAAACAACAACGAATATTAGGTTAGGTGCTCTAGTTGGTGTCAATTTTAAGTATCACTAAGATGTGCATTCACTTCGACATTCTGCGTGTCGGTTTGTTCGTTGGCTTGGTTCTGTATAACAAAAAAAAACTTCGACACAAGCTGATTGGTCTATTCCCGAAGACGTACACATTTCAAATTTTAAACTTAAATTGGTTTTAATTTAAATTTTAACAAACTGATTATTTAGAATAACTTGTATAGCGACTAACTATTACAATATAATTGATAAAACAGCATATCTCACATGAGAACATGGCCCATTCAACAATAACATTTCTTCTGAGAAAAAAAGTACTTTCGACACTAAAACAATTGTTTTTACATAGCCTGGCTGTTGTCCAATTTTATTAGACATATTCACAGAGTCTTCGGTCGGGATCGTCATCTGAAAGTTGATGTACCATTTTTAATTGGTTTGGGTAAAATTTGTTTTTGATCAACACCGTGCTTACTTTACTTTGACTAATTTCACAGATAGATGCAACTTAGATATTCAGGACTAGATGAGTTTATTTATTTATTTGAATTTTTCTTGGGTATTGCCGATTAACAGGAGAAACTGTTGTAGCTTAATAAAAAGCCAGCACGCCTCTTATCCCACTCTGTTTGCGTGTCGGAGTCAGCGGAGTCGCTTCATATGAATATTCTCCTTTCTGTTGCTCCTTATAGTTTTGCACTATACCCAAGAAACGTTTAAGCCGAATATGTATACATAGACTTTTATATTTAATAATTCTTGTTCCATAAACTACTGTGAAATATGATCATATTTAGTCCGGAAATTAACCTGCAGCAATTATTGTGAACTTTTTGTATACGATTTGCTGTAATAGATGTTTCACAAAGATATTTTTTCATTTTTTTGTTAAGGATAAACTTATTTGCAAAAAGCAGTTTCAAAAGAAAGTAGTATTAAAGCCAAGATTTTTTCACAGTTTACAATAGGAATAGGTTTATTATTAATAAAAAGACTTAAGTTGTTTTTTATGTTTTGCTTGTAGTTCTGTGGACTAAAAATAATTAATTTAGACAGATTACGTAGATTATGACTTAGACAATACTCATTTTTGTTGAAAAGATCTCTGTTCATTGTAGTTTCAGCTTTAGAGTAATAATAAAATAATAATGCCTAATTAATAGAATGTGAAATATATGTCAATTTTCCATAGCCACCCTAGATTTATTGTTTCGTTTCGTCTTCGACATTTAGAAACATAAAATGTGTCAACAGCGCTTACTGTTGAATGTTTCCCTTTTTTATCCGTATCGCCCAAAAACCACCCTCGCTTACCCCACATATCACGGATTTCACCCTTTGAATACCGCCTATGCACTTGTCTCGCTGTCTCGATCTCAGTCAGGGTCAGGTCAACAAAATCCCAGACGGCCTTCTTCCGTACCGCACCCCTACCGCCCTTCGCCAGTCCTTAGAAAATGCATTCCGCATTCTATTCATCTTTTCTCTGCCATCCCACCCTTTGCAGCTAGCCAAGCCGGGAGGTGCAGACTGCAGACGGTCCTCATAGGGGTTTGTTTGGGTGCTCTTCGAGATTTCAAGGTCTTTTATCGAATTTAACATTTTTAATGAGGGTTGTGGCGATTATTATGCATCTTTGTCTCGGTTATGGAACCTGCGGGCAAGAGAATTAATCAGTTGTTAAGTAACATTAATTAAATGTTTGATTACAATGTCAAATTATTAGGTACAATGTCTACTTTTAAAGCATCGTTGAGATGCTATAGAACAAAAATAGAATAAATATACAATAAAAACTCTAAACTCAAGCTATTTATTGTTTGTAGAGATCAGTTGCATGACAATAACTCTTTTTGTAGGTGCCCAAAAATATTAAAGATATACCTGATTAAGGTGATTACAGCACGCCTTATAATTTTCAAACAAGGATATCTCAAAAAGTAATTTTTTTAAAAATTTAAAATTTTGGCAAAATAAATTTGGCAATAATATCTAGAATATGCAAATATTTTCCAATTTTTCCAATTTCCTAGAATAAAAAATTTTGAAATATCATAATGAAAATAAATGCATTCCTCAACAGCACTATTCTTAATATAATCCCCAAATTTAAGCTCTTAATGGGGTCTATTCTGTAAAACATTCGTTAAAATTTAGAAGCCTTTAAAAATTACACTTTTAGCGGCCCGTTAATTTTTTTAACCAAAAATGGTATTCTGTATACACAAATTTTAGAGGCCTGTTAAAAATTATTTATTTTAACGGATTCCCTTAAAAATGGCAGGAGAACACTTAACAACATCACATTTAAAATTTATTTGAACTAGTTTGAAAACATAACCATACAAATCCTCAATTTTAAATTCAAAACCGTAAAAATTAAAGGCGAATTTTAACATGCCTTTAAAAATGATGGTTATTTGATATTTTAAAGGAATCCGTTTAAATAATGACAGAAGTAAGTTAGTGAATACAAAAATATTTTTATAGGCCACCAATATTTTAACGGCCTTTAAAATATACAGGAAGTATTACAGAATAGACCCCTATGTTTAGTTAATGATTTTTTAAAATTCGCCAAAATTAGTGACTAAAACGCCTCGATAAGTGCTATCTTCTGATGTAAACTAGTGTAAATCGTTGCAATAAACGAATTATTACTGAGAGTGTACGACACGATAGTTACAGTCTGTTCGCTATACTTACGCGGGTTTCGGATTAACAAAATTATGCAAATTAGTCATTGACAACCAGTTCCAATAAGCCTCTTCCCAAGAAATTAGGTAAAATTGCCATAATAGTCAGATTTAAATTAAAATAACATTAGGGTAGGTACTAAATTTGTTACAAATATTGCAGTTGAATTGATTCTTTGCAAGTGTAAAGGGTGATCCAATTTCAGTTTCCTATAGTGGCACTATTGTAAATCAGACAGTTGGTAATAAGCATTTGTTTTTGAAGCGCCAAAAGTGAGTTTGTAGAAACACATTTACGAAATGGATCGCTTAACGACCGCTCAACAAATGCAAATTGTGCTATTGTTTTATCAAAACAACAATTCCGTACGAACTGTATACAGACTTTTACGTGCAGACTATGGTTAATGTAATCGTCCTACTGAGGAAACTATTCGAAATGTTAAGAAATTTGAAGATACTGGAAGTGTTGCAGATAGGAGAATGTATGTGCACGGTTAGCTGAAAATATTGCTGCAATTAGTGAGAGCGTGACTGCCAACCCAATAATGTCGATTCCCAGCGCTCGCATGTTTTAGGCTTTTCTTATGGCTCCCTTTGACGCATTTTGCAAACTGGCAAAATGGCAAACTCCATTAGAATTTTTTCTGTTGTTACCTTAAAATTCTTGTTTATTCTAATCAACCCTATCGTTAGATCATCTGAAAAAGAATATCCGCCAACTTATTGCCGACGTACCGCCCAAAATATTTTAAAAAAGTCATCGAAAATTATCTAAAAAGGATCGACTCTAGCAGAAGGTCTAGGGGCGACAATTTAAATGATATTGTTTTTCATATTTAATGAAATACTTCTATTGCTAAAGTTAAATTATATATTTTTTTAAATTTTTGAGTTTTATTTCATTTTATAGTCTATTTTTATGTATGAGAGAGTATTAAAATAATAAAGCGTACCACTTCTTTTAGTAGACAGTTAAAAATTTTTTTGAAGTTATTCCTCGAGTATACACTTATATCTTCACCTAATTAACCTGCTTATAACTTCTAAACAGCTGAAGGTAAAAAAGTGCAATTTTTTCTAAAATGTTTTATTTTTCCACAAGGTATGTTAAGAACATTGTGTCAAACGGGTTATGTAGGTATAAGGGTTTAAACTTTGACTTTTAAACAACGTTACGTTCATAAATAATAATTTAAATATAAAAACTACTTCTTACCTACAAATCCAAATCAGAATCGAAATCAGAAGATGAACTGTCGCGACCAATATTTACAATGAGTGGCTCGACATTTCATCAGTAATATTGTCCAA
The DNA here is from genome assembly GCA_927349885.1 of Psylliodes chrysocephalus. Lineage (NCBI taxonomy): Eukaryota > Metazoa > Arthropoda > Insecta > Coleoptera > Chrysomelidae > Psylliodes > Psylliodes chrysocephalus. Next base: position 27,792,050 of record OV651818.1, on the reverse strand, counting down.
CTTCCACATTTTCTCTTCTTCTTTAATCGTATGATTTACTGCCTTTTCCCAGTTTTCAGGCTTCACATTATTTACAGCCTCCAAAAACAACTGTTTAACATCACTCATTTTAAAAGAATTATTTTTTCTTGAAACTTCTCCCTTTGTCTGTACCCATATCAGTTCAATCGGGTTTACTTCGCAATGATATGGTGGTGATCTAACCACCGTCATCCTACGATTTTTTGCAATTTCATCAATTTCATATTTTTTGAATTTCTCTTTATGAAGGGAACACAAATGATACAGTTCTTTTCTCACAGAACCGGGATGGAACTTAATATTCTTTGAATTTAGCCAATTCTGTAAATCTTTTTTTAACCACTTGGTTGTGGGCATTTTTCTATAAGTCTCGAGTGATAACTTGCATTATCCATTACTATTATACAGTTCTGAGGAAGAAGATCTATAATTTGTTCGAACCACTTTTTAAATACATCAGCATTCATGTCCTCATGGTAGTCACCGGTACGAGTAGATTTAAAAGTCAATAAACCACCTTTAACAAAACCGTTTGAACTACCGATGTGTACTATTATTAGTCTGCGCCCCTTTCCTGATGGTGGATTTAAACCAGTAGATAAATTATTTAAAAAAGCCTGTCTTCCACTTGTAACAGTTTCATCTTGCCAAAATTTATTTGGTTTATGTCCCTCGTTGATCCATGTTTCATCTAAATAAAATATATTTCTTCTTTGGTTTCTCATTTCTTTTATAGTCCTTAGGTAATTTCTTCTCCATACTACAATATCGCTTCTTTCTATTAAAGTAGACTTTCTGGAATGCTTTTTCCATAGAAAACCTATTTCTTTTAAAAGTTTCCATAGTGTGCTTCGACTCATTTCAGGGTAATCCTTATCATCTCGAACCGTGGCAAGAACTTTGTCTACTGTCGGAAATTCTTTTCTAAAGAAGAACACATTCACTTTCCTTCATAGTCTTTCTTTCAAAAGATTTTCTAATTGAAATTTTGGTTTTCCTGGAGCTTTACGTGCTGTTTGAAACTCGCCACATTTCTCTTCTTTAACAACTCTGTAAATCGTAGATTTCCCAACACCAAGCGTACTACTAACTAATTCCACTGTGTCATCAACACTTTTACATAAATGTTTGTCTGTAAATGATTTAAAACAATTAAATATTAATGTTTTTTCATTAACTGTTAAAGGACCGATTTTTTGTCGTTTACGTGGCTCTTCCAAATTTTCCATGATCACACTAGAATTCACACTGCACCTTGCAAGTTGCAACTAAACGATATTTAGTAAACTCTCAAGAATACACAACTTGGACCTCCTTACTAAATGGAAAACCTATAATCGCATTTTCGATGAAATTTGTTGGGAAGGTATTTATCTACTTATAATTCGATTACTGTAAGAAATTCTTGGAATTAAAATAAAACAAAATTGGCAAATAGGTACTTATTGAAAATAATCTTAAGATACGGCTATGTAATCTTTAATACACAGGGCTTTTGGCCTGTCCAAACCTTTTTCTATTGTTCTGTACAGCTTATGTTTATAAAGGACCAATAGAAGGAACATATACCATTTCCTCAATATATATTAAAATCAGAATTATTACGCTTGGCAAATATACATGCAAAACCAAAAACCTTTGTTGTGGATCAGATTATTGAAAGTTACGGTCATCAAGTTTTACGTCTGCCACAGTATCATTGCCAGTTTAATCCCATCGAATATATATGGGGAATAGCAAAACAATATTATGACAACCATATTGGGCCTAATGGTTATAGTGACGACGCAGTTCGGGAAACTTGGCGAAAAGCACTTTAAATTGCAACTCCAGAAGTATGGCGGAACTGTATATCCAAGTGCGAGAAACTAATAGAAGATTGGTGGACTCGTGAAAATAAAATAAACGAAATAAGTCCAATTATAATAACAATTAATGGTGATGACAGTGATGATGATGACGATTATGATATTTTGTATGATAATGACTAATTTTCATTTTTGTTGGCAAGTTCAATTTTTTTATTTTTCATTTGAAAATCTCTACATGGAACAAGTTTTTATGTTAGAAAATATTTTATTTGAGCTAAATACACCTCTTATTATACATAGACCATATTTTTTTGTGCGAAGTGTAATATAAAATTATTATTAGGTTTATAACAGCCACATTAGACTCCATTAATGAAGAAGTTTAATTCTGCTCTCAATTATACAAAAGATTCTCCATTATTATTTAATTAAAAAGTTGTACATTATTTTTCATTTCATTTAACCAGTTGATATTTCCCCAAAGAACAGGTCAAACTTTCGGGTACTTACCTGGAAATACTCATAAAATTTTTAATCCGAAACCCGCGTAAGTATAGCGAACAGACTGTACAGACACATTACACATCAGATTTTTACCTATGCGATTATCTATTGTAGAATTGTTAACAAATACTATATTTGTTTTTAATGGGGTTAAATTCACAGTAGTATGGTGGCAAACGCAGAACCTGATGTCCATGTTCATGAATATAATTTTATCCACTTTATAAATCATGGACTTTTCATTTTTTTAAATTTTAAGATAAGATATTAAAACGTATGCGAGAAATTCTATTAGTTAATGTATTAAGCAGTTTTTTATATTTTAGATTTTCCAAGCTGTATTTGGCTGCTTATTCTCAACCTCCGAGTATTATCTAAAATTATTAAAGAATGTTCTTTAAGACTAGCTAATAAGTTTTCTTTTAACCATATTTCATTATTCATGTTGTCATGATAGTCACATGTCACATTTCTGAGATTTCAAAGAAAAAATTAATTCTGCATCAGAAACAAAGCCATCCTCGTTACCTGCATAGACAATTATATGTCTTTTTTCCCTCACTTGCACAGTCTGTGTTATTGATTTTATATTTGTATCTTGCCAGATTCTTTTTATATAACCCTTCAAAAAAATACAAACGAAGAACCTTTTCTTTTAAACTTATGGAAATCCTTTGAAAACTGTTTATCTGGACAATTTCGCATTTTTTTACGAAATCGTTAAAAGAAAATACTTATGTTATATGTTATGTTGGGAATGGGGTATTAATACACAGCGACCTAAAATATCTATTGTGGTCCGTTCTGTCGCTAATGCATCAAGGAAATGTCTCAATGCCTATAGTTAGGTAAATCTGTCTCTTCTATTTGATATCCTCCTAGGTATAGTACCCTTGGATTTTGGAGTGCTACACATTCAGTTAAAATGTGAATGGAGGTTTCGTCCTCCTCCTCACAGAATCTGCATTCACTATATTCTACTACTCTCAGTTTACTAAGGTGTCCTTTTAGTCGGCAATGCCCGGTAAGTATCCCTGTTACAATATGTAGCCTGGGTATTTTCAATAAGATGGTACAACAGCACATACGACCAGAAAAACACTTCAATATCTTGGATATTTTTTGATGACAGAATAATAGGAACCCTGAATTACAATATCCTTCCATAACTAAATCTTGTGATTTAAACTTATGCGATTTTTTCATATGGCTGTACATCAAACAAAAGGATTTTGTTCAACGCAAATTCATGATCTGGAAGAACTGAGATATCGCATAACAGAAAAGTGTCAAGAAATCGATAACTCACTACAAATGTTGCATAACATTTTTGCCGTATTGCGGAGAAGACTTGGTTATTGTTTAGACGTAAATGAATGTTTTCAACAATTTCTGTAGTTCTATGTAAATTTTGATATTAAATGAATTATTTTTGTTTGTTTTTTTTTGATACAATATAATGTCGAGGTAATAAACTTTGTTTACAATGAAAATATCAAGTAATAAATGTCATTCTGTGGAAATGGCCAAAGAAGCAACCCAAAACATTTAAATTTCATATCCCACCCCAATTATGATTTTTCTTGATGACTCGTTATTAGCATTTTAATTTTCAATTCAATATTTATATATAGTTTTCTATAGTGGGTGATATTTATTTATCTATTTACATACCCTTTCAATTTTAACATTTTATTTTTCTAGTTTAATTATATTCTTAAATAAATCGATTTCATTACAATATATTCGATGAAATTCCAAATATATGACACATTGAAGTTTTTTTTATGAATTTATTGTTCTACACTGATAATAGTACCAAAACTGTAGTAACCCATTGTGTCTATTCCGTTGTTGTCTTTTTTTTGCTGTATCTTCCAAAAAGTAGGCAAAGGGATTATAAAAATTGGAACCCGAGTCCCTCTTTTTATAGCATTCCATTATTCAGAAGTGTTAAATCCCTTAATACGTCTGAAAATGTCACTAATTCCTTTGGCGTTACGAACCAAAATAGACCATGATTCTGTTGGACCTTAGGCGAATCGACTACCTAAAAATACAGGACCGTCTTGGTACTGACGGAAATTACATACCACAATATAATGTTTTTATATAAATAAAAATTTTCTGTTTATTCGGTCATGTGTTTTTATTTTAGCACAGCACAACATATGTTTCGGAAATATTTTTTCCATCGGGTGCAATCAAAATTTAACAAAGCTTACGATTACAAACACTTTTACTTATTTTGGGCTTAAAATTCGAAAATAACGTTTTAGTTGTTTTGTTACGTTTATGAGCAATTTTTATATTATATTATATTTAATTTAATTTACCTAACCTGTGCGACCTGGAATCAGCTCATAAAGTACCGTTGTAATATTAATCTTCATTTTGTTTACATTTGCAGGTACATTCCAAAATCCTATCATAAACATTACCCTATGCCGAAATTACCTATGTCATTAGATGGGCCCTTTACTTTGAGCAGGTAGTCAAGGGGGATACCTGTCGAAATTATGCCCGCCACTGAAAACAAATCAAAGAAAAATTGAAAAGGCTAAGAAGTAAAGAAAAAAATGATTGCACCGGCCAGGGATCGAACCTGGATCTTCCGAGTATAGGGACCGTGCGTGAAATATAGAGGCAGCACTACTGCCGAAGTTAGCCCTCTCTAGTGTTTAATTTTAGAATTAAATGGGGTAAACATTGCAAGTAAATAATAAAGGATATTTTTTAAAATATTAAATATAGTTAAAAATAGATACCGGCCCGTACCAAACAATCGTGTACATGGTCAAAATGACGTAAAATGTGAAACATTATTAAAATCTAGACATTTTAAGCAAAAAGATTTAAATGGCTAAGTGACAATAAATTGTAAAGTTGTACCTTAAACAAGTGTATCCAATGTCAAAATATCGGTATTTAGTAACACTGAATTTAAAAGTATTACAATAACATTTAAAAAATGTAAATTAATAAAAAAGCTTGATAATAATAATAATAATATTTTTTTTTTTTTGGTGTGTCATCGGCTTCAACTGCTAAGGTTATTTCGCCTAGTGTTAAATATACATTTGTTTTCAATTTTAATTTATTTACTAATAATAAATCTTTATTTATCGCTATTAATAATTAACAGTATGTATAATTAATAGAAAAATTAATAAAAATAAATCTCCAAATCATGTGTCACAAAATAATACGAGCGATTTTGAAAAACAACTACTCCTTTAGCTAATACCGCAACAAGCAATGAATTATATCCAAAGAATAACAGAAGAAAAAATATTTTCAACGCTCTAACTTTGATTTTGCAAGTATTATTTTGTGAGAATTTCTTGTTTTCATTTATTTAACGTCTTGGCCACATTTAAGTTTGGAATTATTTTCCTTTTTATAATTAACAGTTTTCTATTAAAATGTATATAACGGCAATTGCTGACATTTAACTGCATACCAGTGGAATAAATTATTTAAATAAATTTACAGTTCCAGAGACTCAATATTCATAAAAACTTTTAAGTCATCGGTAAAACACAATAATTTTGAACATATTCTTGAATAAAGTATATAAATGCGTTGAATAATAATAATGGTCCCAAAAGTGATCCTTGAGAAACACCAGATATGGGGGCAACCAGTTAATAGCCATTTATTCTTAAGGCTTGTAAGATAGCTAAGCTTTAAAATTTATTAATGTAGAAAAATATTTGTATAAATAATATTAAAAATTAATGGTCTTTATTCACCATAGTTACATATTAGTTACAATAACAAAAAATTACGAAAAGGCATACATATTTTATACAAAAAAAAAAACACAAAATCAATATTTATATTGATAGCATCCTGCAAGGTGTCTTTGAGAAGAATTGAGAAAGTTGGGGAGAGAGGAGAATGTTTGTACAGAAGAGAGTCAGAATCTGATGACTTCAAATTTGCAAATTTGGCTGTCGGAGCTATGTATTCTGCTACTCTAATTGGCAAAGGCGCAGAGGGCTATAGGAACCGTGCGTCATGACTTTAACGCTAACTGGTCACAAAAATGTGAACTTTATGGGGGGTATTTATTAATGTTTTATACGGCATTTATTGTTTAATTATTATTAATTAAATAAAGTCGATTTATTTTCGTAATATCATTATCGAAAAAACTTGTTGCATCCGTGGATATACAAACACATCACTTTGGAAACCTGGATTTCATTCGCTAGTAAAGAAATTTTATAAATTTTCACAGAGCACAACAATTAATGTCTCACACCCAATGATATACATAATTACAAAGATTGCTTATCCATATGTAAATCAGACCACGAAAAGCGTATTTCACTGGGCAAAGTTTTCTTTTTATCTAGCTTGTATCAATTTTGAGCACTTAGTTGTAAAGAAATCATTTACAGAACCAGTTTAGAAATTAGAATCTTTAGTGTTTTCTTGTCATTAAGATTTTTACATATTTAAATGAACATTTTATATAAATATAATTTTACAGATAATTAATGGTTTATTCTGTTGATTAAAACTAATGTAGAATGTTTATTATGAAATGAGAATGTCCAATTTGACAAAAATATCATGGCTTTCTTTACAATTTATTAACCATTTTTCATTTATTATTAAAATAAACTAATCATAAATAATACATTGCAATTACTGTCAAAAGAGATTGCAACAAAATATTAAAAATCCAGTGGTTTTTTGTAAATTTTTTAGTGACATTTCCATTAAAAATTATTCAGAATAATAGATAAATGTCCAATTACAACTCTTACCAAAGTTGTTTATGCCTCATCTCAAAGTTGTTTACATTACTTTTTCAAAATTGTATTACATATTACAATTATGTATTTTATGTAGTATTATTTCTGAAATGAAAGTAGTCTAATAGTTATTTATGCAACAAGTGTAAAAAGTAAGTGTAAGTAATTTTTTTTTGTGTGTCATCGGCTTCAACTGCTAAGGTTATTTCGCCTCGTGTTCTGTGTAGGCTTTGTTACTGTTTCCCAGCGCTACTTTAGGAACACGTCGAGTGCAATAAACACTTACTTTTTACACTTGTTGCATAAATAACTATGAGACTACTTTCATTTCAGAAATAATACTACATAAAATACATAATTGTAATATGTAATACAATTTTGAAAAAGTAATGTAAACAACTTTGAGATGAGGTATAAACAACTTTGGTAAGAGTTGTAATTGGACATTTATCTATTATTCTGAATAATATTTAATGGAAATGTCACTAAAAAATTTACAAAAAATCACTGGATTTTTAATATTTTGTTGCAATCTCTTTTGACAGTAATTGCAATGTATTATTTATGATTAGTTTATTTTAATAATAAATGAAAAATGGTCAATAAATTGTAAAGATATTTTTGTCAAATTGGACATTCTCATTTCATAATAAACATTCTACATTAGTTTTAATCAACAGAATAAACCATTAATTATCTGTAAAATTATATTTATATAAAATGGTCATTTAAATATGTAAAAATCTTAATGACAAGAAAACACTAAAGATTCTAATTTCTAAACTGGTTCTGTAAATGATTTCTTTACAACTAAGTGCTCAAAATTGATACAAGCTAGATAAAAAGAAAACTTTGCCCAGTGAAATACGCTTTTCGTGGTCTGATTTACATATGGATAAGCAATCTTTGTAATTATGTATACCATTGGGTGTGAGACATTAATTGTTGTGCTCTGTGAAAATTTATAAAATTTCTTTACTAGCGAATGAAATCCAGGTTTCCAAAGTGATGTGTTTGTATATCCACGGATGCAACAAGTTCTTTCGATAATGATATTACGAAAATAAATCGACTTTATTTAATTAATAATAATTAAACAATAAATGCCGTATAAAACATTAATAAATACCCCCCATAAAGTTCACATTTTTGTCACCAGTTAGCCTTAAAGTCATGACGCACGGTCCCTATAGCCCTCTGCGCCTTTGCCAATTAGAGTAGCAGAATACATAGCTCCGACAGCCAAATTTGCAAATTTGAAGTCATCAGATTCTGACTCTCTTCTGTACAAACATTCTCCTCTCTCCCCAACTTTCTCAATTCTTCTCAAAGACACCTTGCAGGACGCTATCAATATAAATATTGATTTTGTGTTTTTTTTTTGTATAAAATATGTATGCCTTTTCGTAATTTTTTGTTATTGTAACTAATATGTAACTATGGTGAATAAAGATCATTAATTTTTAATATTATTTATACAAATATTTTTCTACATTAATAAATTTTAAAGCTTAGCTATCTTACAAGCCTTAAGAATAAATGGCTATTAACTGGTTGCCCCCATATCTGGTGTTTCTCAAGGATCACTTTTGGGACCATTATTATTATTCAACGCATTTATATACTTTATTCAAGAATATGTTCAAAATTATTGTGTTTTACCGATGACTTAAAAGTTTTTATGAATATTGAGTCTCTTGATCTGTAAATTTATTTAAATAATTTATTCCACTGGTATGCAGTTAAATGTCAGCAATTGCCGTTATATACATTTTAATAGAAAACTGTTAATTGTAAAAAGGAAAATAATTCCAAACTTAAATGTGGCCAAGACGTTAAATAAATGAAAACAAGAAATTCTCACAAAATAATACTTGCAAAATCAAAGTTAGAGCGTTAAAAATATTTTTTCTTCTGTTATTCTTTGGATATAATTCATTTCTTGTTGCGGTATTAGCTAAAGGAGTAGTTGTTTTTCAAAATCGCTCGTATTATTTTGTGTCACATGGTTTGGAGATTTCTTATTTTTATTAATTTTTCTATTAATTATACATACTGTCACTTAGCACTCTCTTTCACTTGTAACTAACCTTAGCGAGGGTGTATAATGAAATTGGAGTGCCATTCAAGATTGAATTATTAATAGCGATAAATAAAGATTTATTATTAGTAAATAAATTAAAATTGAAAACAAATATGTATATTTAACACTAATTGATTTATTTTTATTAAAAATATCGGACTGTAGTTTGTAGTCAAGTTTCATTAAAACGTTATCAAATTGTCACAAAAAATCATTTTCAGGGAATCAGGGATTTTGGGCAGAAAAATCAACAACAATGATTTCATTTTATAACCAGATTATTGATCATATTGAAGTAGCTGAGTGCAATGTGACAATATTCTGTGATTTAAGTAGGGCATTCGACAACATTAATCATAAATATTTTTATTTCATATCTGAATTTTTAATTTTTAGTCTTTAAGAGCGTTATCCAGTACGCTCCTAACTCAAATTTCAAATCTGCTAAAAAATCTGATGTGTCCAACACATTACTCCTATCTAGTTATTATAGGCTTTTTCCGGTTATTTTGTACAACCTATTGCAGCACCTCTATAAATGTTTAGAGGATAAACTAAATATACCGGGTGTTCAACTTAAAGCGTTACCGATATATTTGAGAAAATGTGTAAATTTCGAAATTTGAAGAAAACTCAAAAACGGATAAAGAAAAAAACATTAAATTTTAAACTTAAGTTTTATTTCGGCCTGACGTGAAATTATTAGATTTTGGACAAAGACGGAACATCTGGGGGGTACTTTATGGGAAGCCGTTTCTATATTTTATGGAATATATGTTATTTATGTTTGGAGAAAAAAATTGTTCAAATAAAAGTTACTTCTAATATTATTATCTATAATTTTTGCTTTATGTCAAAATTTCCTGAAATGGTATTCGAGAAATTTGACAAAATGTGCTCTAATTTTTATGAAAATTGTTGAAATAAAAGTTGTTTGCGATATCGATCTCTATAATTTTTGTTTATACATGAGTTTTCTAAAATGGACCGTAATGGAAAAATTGTAGGAAAAGTGCTAAATTTAAATTTTTCAGTATTTTTGTTTTCAATGAATATCTATAGAAAAATGTTTCGAGGTAGATGTATGTGGAAAATGTATATATTTAGTTTATCCTCTAAACATTTATGGAGGTGCTGCAATAGGTTGTACAAAATAATCGGAAAAAGCATGTACGAGGATGTATCAGAAAATAACGAGACTGGTGCTATAGTATAACAACGAAACATTTATTTAAAAAAATTTAACAACTATCCTTCGAAGTACTCTCCATTCTGTTGAATACACTTATCCCATCGCTTTATCCACTTATCAAAAACTTCTGAGAAACCATTTTTTGATAGTCTGTTTAGTATACCCATCACAGCGTTGTTGAGCTCTAAATCCGACTCAAATCTTCTACCTCTCAATTCTTTTTTGACTTCAGAAAACAAATGGAAGTCACATGGAGCAAGGTCAGGAAAGTAGGGGGGATGAACCATAATTTCAACCCCTAATTCTTCAATTGTTCGTTGACAAATCATTGATCTATGAGCCGGAGCATTGTCGTGATGCAGCGTCCAGCCAAAGTCCTGATAAAGCGGCCTTTTTTTCTTTAATTTTGCCTTTAAGGGTCCTCGAAGTACATTAGAATAGTACTCCCCTGTTACTGTATGTCCTCTAGATACAATGTGATCGTAAATAACGCCAAATTTATCAAAAAAAATCAGGTGCATCACTTTACCAGCGCTTTTAGCAGTTTTGGCCTTCTGCGGTCTTGGGCTGCCTTTATGCTTCCATTGCATACTTCAATTCAGGATCGTAATGATAAAACCAACTTTCGTCACATGTAACCACATTATTTAAAAACTGTGGGTTACGTTGCAATTGCCTTTTCCACTGCTGACAAATTGTCACTCGATTCGCTTTTTGTTCATCGGTCATCACTTTTGGAATCCATCTTGCCACGATCTTCCGGTACTCTAAATCTTCATGAATAATTTTTTGAGTGGTACCGTAAGACAAATTAACATTATCAGAAATTCGTTTTATGCCAATCCGGCGATCATTTTGTATCAAGTCGTTAATTTCTGCAATTTTTGTGTCATTTGTCGCAGTTTGTGGTCGACCGGGACGAGGTTCATCTTCAACTGATTCACAACCGTCTTTAAACTTTTTATGCCACTCAAACACTCTACATCGTGATAAACTATTATCTAGATATGCACCTTTATTCATTTCAAAAGTTTCAGTCGGTGTTTTACCCAATCGAACACAAAATTTTATCGCATATCTTTGCTCCACTTTCATTTTTCGATGGGTACGCAAAACACTGACAATTCAATAATTAATTTGTAACAAATGTCAAAAGTTAAATTAAAGCCTACTTGCGGGGTAGTACATTAAATATAAGGCTTTCATGTCTCATTTTTTGGGTTATAAAATGTTACCTGTGAAAGAAGTTATAGCACCAGTCTCGTTATATACTGATATATCCTCGTAATAACTAGATAGGAAAGTCATGTGTTGCACACATCAGATTTTTTTTATGATAAAGTAAAAACATGACAGCAAGTTTTAGAAAATATGAAATAATAGCATTCACTAAAAACATAAAATACCTATACATAGGTATAGATTTATACCTATAGGTAAGTTGTTTAACCAATTCCACATGACAGTGGACACGGTTAAACAACTTGAATAAAAATGAATAGAAAAAGAAATTTAAATTTGAAAATATTAATAATACTAATATTATGATTTAGCAAGTTGTAAATATCCCGAAATATCTAATTTTGGGAGTGAGGATGACCAGGAACTTGTTGAATACGTTGTGGACAATAAGCACTGATGATGGCAAATAAGCCGAAAGCGCTTTGCATTTATTAATTAAAAAGTTTTGCACGAAATACAAGTCTTTCCTTTTGAATCTAAACTACGTGCACACAGCTGTCAACCTTTTTTGGTTATTTTAATTTTATTTTTCAGTTTTTAATTAAATATATTGACGAATCTTATACAATCGTATTGGTCTCATAGAAAATAAAGTATTATAATTATTATCATCATCAAATTTTATTAGAAAGATTAAGAGTAAAATATTATAATATATTAATATTTAAGTATTTATAATTGTTAACTCTTAAACGTTTGGTGACTAACCATTTTTTATTTTTAATAAGTAAGATCACATTTTTATATAACGAAATTATGTTAATAAAACAAAATATCATTACCAATAAATAAATCAGTATATTTTTTCTCAATGCATCATTTAAACCCGACCCTTGTACGGCCCTGAAAAGGTTTCGGTATATTTTAGTTTGGTCCGTACAAAACAAACTATGTGTGCCTCTGTGCGTGATATTAACACGTCCGAAAACATATCACTTTCTCAAAAGGATGTTGTCCTTCGGTTTGGGGTCTTGTTAGCATTATTTTGCAAACAAAGACCACTTTGAAAAAATTTAAGTCTGCGATTATTTTACGACTTTGATGACAAAGAAAAAAATTGAGGTAAACAATTTTTAACCTTCTTTCGTTTGTTTGCAAAATAGCCTTGCATTTTTTGGTGGAATTATGCATATTGCGTATTGTTTCAATTTTTTGTTTTGTTTTGAAATGTTTATGGCACGGATGTACGGCTATTGATACTTCGGCAGAAAAGTTTGATTCATTAATCATGATAATATATATATTATATGTTATTTGTAATGATATGAATAAATGAAATATTTAAAAACATAATTACCATTAACATTATTAAAGTTGGAATAATAAAAATTAAACTAAAATACCACTCTGTATATTACTTGAGTAAATTTTGACATTACCATGAAACTACGAATATAAATAAACGTCAAAAGTTTTATGTTTTATGATAAATAACATTTTAAAAATTTACTCTTTAAAATTGGACGACATTACAATTGCCACGTCAAACTTTTGGCGTATTTGCCACGCTTTTTGACGTGCTTGTACGCGCAACGCTACAGTACGAAAATGACACGCTTTTGACAAAAATGCCGTAGAGGATACAAAAATAAACAAATCTCCAGGTAAAGGACCCTCATTTTTACCAAAAATATAAGCTGAGAACTTTTTTTTTACAAAAAATAGACCTGATTATATAAAAATGCTTGGTATGCTTGGTAGGCTTGGTATGCTAAAAAGAGAATGGCTAAAGGCAATGGCCCCCCGAAATTTCGTCTTGGAGCCGCCCTTGAAAGTCGGTACCATCTTTTTTTATATTTACTGCCCAATTCTTCAGTATCAAAGCTAGGTTTTCAATACTTCTATTTGCATCTACACATATTTTCTAATTTCATAAAATTGTATAGTTTCCATATTCGCTCCGTACGCGACCGCAGCGCCAATTCGTTTTGGTATTAATGGACTATTTCTGTGTATACTGACAAATACAATTTTTAATAGAATTCGTAATTAAAAAGTATAATATGTTAGTTTTAATAAAAGTATATGGATTTGTAAAACAAGTAAAATATTAATTTATTATTATTATATATTTTTAACGCTTAAATTAAAGAAAATTATGTATAATCAATGAAAATCAATAATAAAATATAGGCAGGCAACAGTATTTACTGGAAAATGTATGAGAAGTTGCCTAAGTCTAATAAGTAGTCATTGAAGAATTAGCCTGTTCTGTCAAAAACAAAAATACCATTTAATAATAGCATGAAGTTAAAATGTATAAAAAAAGAATCGCTATTTATATTTTTATTTTTTTTCGAAAGAAAACATAGAATGAATGATTAAAACTGGTTTCTCATCAGTAAGTCACAAAATTACATTCCGTCCACATATAATAATCAAAGGCAGAAATCTTGAAATCTAGTCCTTGCTGAATGAACATTTAAAATGAACATTTAAGAATAAAGGGACATTAAAGAACATCGTATAATGATGACTTATGGTTTATTTAAAACCTTTCAAGTTCCTGATGTCTACTATTTACAGCATTACTGTTATTATTACAAAAATAAAGGTAATTTTTCTTCTTATTGTACATCTATCCATTTATTTCTTTGATTTAATTTCCACTTTGCTACTGAAATTTTTTATATAAGTTTCACTATTTTTTTTTGCTAACATTTGTACAATTTTCAAAACAGCAACTCCGGTTGCTTATTGTATTGTTTGTACGTACTTTTTGAAAAAAAGTAATATGTATACGTGTATTTGATATGCCAAAATTACAAAATATCTCCCTAAAATGCACGAATTATCCGCAGCTAGCGCTAGTATCGCTTTTGCTTCCCTTTCCATGACTTCGCACGGAGCGAATACGTTGTGGAACAGCCAAATGGAATAAATTCGGTAATGAACAAATGAGGGCGTGTTCGGAAAAACGCTCGGACACGTCGATTAGTATTTTTTGTTGAGCATTTTTTTTAACAAAAACTTTTTATGCAAGGTGTGTCATGTAACAGTGGCAAATACCAACTTTTTTATTTTAAATGCAACATCCTGTATATTTTTTAATTTTTGAATTCTTCTTAAAATTCTAGACATTTTTTATGTACTTATGTCCTATACCTACAGTTCCTAGCCAAATTATTATTACTCATACATAAATTTAAATTATTTTGGTATATAAACTGGATTTTTTCAAAATATATGCAAAATATGGCAATAAAAAGACAGTATCTTGGTTACAAAACATTTATGAAAATATTTTTGTAACTACTACAAAATAAAAGGGATTATTTACAGTAATTGGCTAAATTATTAATATTTGGTTAGACCACCTTTCGCCTTGAAAAGTGCTTCGACCCTCCATGGCATGCTATCATTAGAGTTAAGGCCAACCTGTTTTAAAGAATCATTGTGATTCCAATGATATATGATTCTCTCTATCAATCTGGTCATTGTAATAATAATATCTTTTCCTTAAAGCCTTTTTAAACCCTCCCATACATTTTCGATTGGGTTCATGTCTGGTGAGTTTCCTGGCCAAGGGAAAACTGGTATCAGAGCTTCATCCAAGAATTTTTTCACACTTTTTGCAGTATGATATGGAGCATAAAAATATTAGGGTCATCCTGGAACTACTCTTGCAATTGAGGGATATATTACGTATCTATTACGAACGCGAGTAACTGTTTCGGAAATATTAAATGTTTTCCGATTTATTGCAAAAATTAACATTACCAAAATAAAATTGTTTGATTACAGAAATTCGCTACAACACACTCAATACTTATTTACCATTTAGGTCTTGATAATGAGAAAGTAAGTAAGAACCTTTTTCTTATTCTTTTTTACTGGATATGAAATAAAACAAATTATAAAAGTAATTTTGAAAAACCGACTTCAAAATCGTGCAGATGCCATCACCATATATTGACCAAATTTATAGGGGACCATCCCTGAGGTACCTCCTTACTAACAAAAAAGAATCATAGAAATAGGAAATGGTGGTAAAGAATTATCGCTAAAAATACATAAAAAATGAAGTGTTTGAGGATTTTCTCATGGACCAAATTATTAGATTTTCTAACAAAAAAGAATCATTAAAATCAAACACCGTGTTAAAGAATAATCGCTGAACATACATAAAAAAAATATTACGACGAATTGAGAACCTCCTTTATTGAAGTCGGTTAAAGAAGCTATACTTAAATAGTTTTGTTTACTTTTGTTTAAAACGCCTGACCTTAGCAAATTGTTATCTGACTGCATGACAGTAGTTGTCAGTGTTATAGTTGTTTGAATTTCCCTAACTGATATCGAAAAATGGTTCATTTAACAGAAATGCACAAAATAACAATTCTACAGATGAATGCTTATGGAGATAACACAGAGACACAAATGGAAGTTGCTCGCTTATTTCATGAAAAATGTCCAAATTTGTGTCGTATATCCATCCCAAGGGACAATTAGTAAAATAGAGAAGCAGTTTCGCGAGCTTTGCGCCACAAATAAACTATTATGTTAAAATTTTTCATGAATTTACAGAATTGCTTTTTATATTTAACATACGTTATATTTTTAACGTTCGTTAAACGTTCGTTAAACATATTTGTTATAGAAATACCACTAATTCCAGTTATCTAGTTTACTTTATACAAAACAACTTGAAAACGCTGCTTCAAATGATAAAAATATTAATGTCTTCTCTTTTTGGCTTCGGCACTAGCCATTCAAAAATTTGCAATGTATGAGCTTAAATTACATTATTTTTATAAATACATACTATCTAATCATAAATTATCTTATTCTATCAAAAAAAAATTATAGAAAAAGATGAAGCAAACAAGGAATAATAAGGAAAACAATCTCAAATGCCATAGAGAACTAAAACTAAACCAATTAGGCATTCAAAACTGAATGGCTACCAGTGGGTTTTGACAGGTTATCATATGGCAAAATTATGGCAACCCTGTAGGCCAGGTGATTTGACAAGGTCAATGAAATAGATAGTTACATAGATTGATCATCCATATTTTTCAAAATAAACATAAGCTTATGCCTTGAAGTAAAAATGTAAGCAATTATTTTTTTTAAATATCTAAAGGCTGAAAATTGCTTTTAGAACACATTTTTGCTAAACCGATTCAAATTAATAAACATTTGCCAGGCAATATGGCCGCTCGCAAACGACCAGCTTTGAGCAATCTATACAACTATATATGTATCATTGACCCTGTTTAACGACAACATAACAACAGGGTTGCCATATCTAAACTGTCAGTCCCCACTGGTAGCCATTTGGACAGGTCGTTGGAATGCTTAATGTATACCATAATAAAATTGTTGCACTCCTTAAATAAATATAACGGAGAAATATCTTGGGGGAAAACCAAAAAGCGTTATCATCAACTTCTTGTTATCCAATTTGTCATCTCCAAAATGAAATATTAGAAAAATCCTGAACAATGCAATAACTAATGATATTAAATTGGATATTATGCTTGAGTTTCAGGAAAACCTACATGCTTCTAGTCGACAAGCAGCCCCAATGTTCGATATTAACCATTCATCGATTATTCGAACATTAAAAGAAAATAAAATGCATCCTTGTAAAATAATAGCAACTCAGGAGCTCATGGAGGACAATTTTGATAGGAGAACGCAATTTAATTTTTTGAGTGTATATCTTTACACTTCACGGTCATGCTAATCGTCAAAATTACCGCTAATAGTCTATGGGAAATCCTCACTGGATGATAGAAGAACATACGCAATAACCTGAAAAGGTTAATGTTTGGGCAGGAATTGTTGGCGATCATATCAAAGGTCCCTTTTTAATTTATGGCAATTTAAATGGCGATAATTATTTAGCACTGCTCCAAAATAATGTCGTGCCAACTTTAACGAACTTATATCCTGGATCCAGCAAACCCACAAGTTCCAACGAATATGATATGGTTTCAGCAAGATACCGCCCCATTATCAAATCAATATCTGGCAGTACCTCAATCGAGTATTTCCAAATCTGTGGATCACGAGGCGAGGATCGATGGAATGGCCAGCACGATCTCGTGATCTGATATCATTAGATTTTATCTTATGGGGATATGGCAAAAATATTGTATACAAAACTAAACCTCTCGACCTAGCTGACTTAAGAAGACGCATAACGCTTGCGATTACATCGGTTACGCCTGAGATTTTGAGTAACGTTAAGGTAAGTGTCCACAAGGAGACTAAAATCTCGTGAGATGTTTGTTTCATGCGACATTTATGTTTCCACAGAACATGAATTATTTCTGTAAAACATCCGAGTGCAGAAATTTTTCTCTCATGATATAAGGTGTCTTTGTATGTGCTGTTACCACAGTTTTCAATGTGTTGAGTTGTGTTGTGGACTGATTTTATAAAAATATGTCAAAAAAAGGGCTAGATGAAAAAAAGGCTGCAGGTTATTATTATTAAATCCCGTACACAAACGAAAAGATCTCACAGATAATGGGTAAGAGATTGGATTAAAAGGAGAGAAAACCAGAATATAATGGAAACATTATTAGAAGAATTAGAAAGAGAAGATAAGGAATGTTACACGAACTTTCTTCGAATATCCGCCACTGATTTTCGGTATTTGGTGGACAAAATTAAGTTCGTGATAGAAAAACAAAACACACATTATGCGAGATGCAATTCCAGCGGTTGAGCGGTTAGCTGTTCTTGTCCATTAACAGTCATTCTTTTCTTTTTTTACTTGCACAACTCATTTTTGGTAAAAACACAAACGATTCTCTCACGACCTAACAGCGAAACTCACGTGCAGCTAGTGAAATAAATGTTTCGTACGAGATTCGCAATATATCATGTTTACACGTTGAGACTTGTACAAGAAAAAAAAACTTTCATGACTCATTGTTTCACGAGATTATCTCTAGTATATCATGTATTTCAGATCTGTTTCCACAATGAAATTAAAGCTATTCTGCAATTTTTATTTCATGAGACAAAAATGTCATGAGATATTCTCATTGTGGATTCGCACCTTTAGAAGACATTTTTATTTCAGATTAAGATGTTGCCAATAGGTTCGCGGCGAACATTGTGAACATCTACTTTGAAATGTGTTTTTTTGTTACATTGTCAAGAAATCAGTATTACTTATTCGTTTTTGAGTGTGCCGTAACGAATTTCTGTAATCAAGTTATTTGATTTTATTAATGTTAATTTTTGCAATAAATCGGAAATCATTTAATATTTCCGAAACAGTTAGATATAAGACGTAGTACATAAAATATGTCTAAAATTTTCTGAAGAATCCAAAAATTGAAAAATATACAGGGTGTTGCATTTAAAATAAGAAAGTTGGTATTGGCCACTGTTACACGACACACCCTGTATAAAAAGGTTTTTGTTAAAAAAATGCTCAATTAAAAATACCAATCGATGTGTCCGAGCATTTTTTAGAACACGACCCCATTTATTTATTAGCGAATGTATTCCATTTGTGTGTTCCACACTGTGGGTATTTTTACTGTTAACAGTATTTATCGGTGTGTTTTCTTCGATTAAATTATCAATATTTTGATTATTAATTTTACTATATCGAAATATTTGAATGGGTCAAAAGTTTGAGTTTTTAGAAATGTACATATAATTAGGCATTCCAAACAAAATGGCCAGTGGGTTTTGACAGGTTATGATATGGCAACATTATGGCAACCTTGTACGCCTAGTGATTAGACAGGGTCAATGAAATAGATTGTTATATGGATTGATAATCCATGTTTTTCAAAATAAACTTAAGTTTATGCCTTGAAGGAAAAATGGAAATCATTATTTTGATTAATGAGCACTTGGGAGGCAATATGGCCGTTCGCAAAAGGACCCGCTTTTAGCAATCTATACAACTATATATGTATCATTGACCCTGTTAATATCAACAAGCCACAGGGTTGCCATATCTAAACGTCAGTTCCCACTTGTCAGCATTTTGACAGGTCGTTGGAATGCCTTTGATAATGAAATGGGAAAAAGGGTAAAAAGTCATGAATTACTGTCTCTACTGTGAACTTTTTTAATAAATAAATATTAAAATAATTATTAGACGAAACGTCAAATTTTGAGTTTTATCGTTTAACAGATTAAAATATAGACGTAATATATCCTAAATATTGGTTTGTTATAGTGCAAACTTAACTTACGTGATAACACCCCTAAGAAACGTATCAGCGTAAGTCAAAGCCGATTGGATAGGCGGATACACGTGACTGAAAATCAACGATTTTAATTGGTTATCTATTGATGCCAGAAATGTTCATTACTATCTACCCTATTTATCATACTTTTATAATATATAAAATGTTTAGCAGTTTCTCTTTCTATTACAAAATCATAGTTCCAAGTTCAATAACTGATTATGTGAGAATTTGCAACTGAATAGGAACGCAAACATCGAATGTTTAAATGAACAATTAGTGAAACGGAGATAGAAAATGCGATAAACTTACCGTGCTGTTATACCTACACATGTAGGTCATTGACATTGCCTATTTACAATTATGCAAAGTTGTAAAATTTAGAAATCGTTACCTCTAAGCTACTTATCAAATTGACGATAAACATTTTTTTTTTTTGAGTGGGTTTAATAATTGTGACGGCGAACGAAAATTCTAGATTAAGATTGCAATAAATTGGTCTATAAACTGTTTATCAAATAACTAAAATGTGTAATAGCGCGACGATTTTTTTTTTTTAAATAAATCAAAGTAACCATGATAACGGATACGTCAGTGCTGTCATAGTTGTCAAAATTTTAAAAATGGTCAGAAGCAATTTTAAGTGAACTACTAAATTTTCTTGGTACTCCCCTTAAAATTTCTTGGTTATCACGTGTAATTATGATAGGGGTTTTATGTATGTTCAGCGATTATTCTTTAACACGGTGTCCGATTTCAATCATTCTTTTTTTTGTTAGAAAGGGGGTACTTCAGGGGTAGTCCCATATAAATTTAGTCAAAATCTAATAGTTGGGTCCATGAGAAAATCCTCAAACTTTATTTTTTATGTATGTTTAGCGATAATGCTTTCCACCTTGTCCGATTTATCTAATTCTTTTTTTGTTAGTAAGGGGGTACCTCAGGGGTGGTCCCATATAAATTTGGTTAAGATGTGGTGATGGCATCTGCACGTTTTTGAAGTCGGTTTTTTTTAATTTTTAATTTCTAATACTTGTAACCGACTTCAAAAAAGGAGAAGGTTATCAATTCGTCGCAATATTTTTTTTTATGTATGTTCAGCGATAATTCTTTAACACGGTGTCCGATTTCAATGATTCTTTTTTTATTAGAAAGGGGGTACTTCAGGAGTGGTCCCATATAAATTTGGTTAAAATCTAATAATTGGGTCCATGAGAAAATCCTCAAACTCTTCATTTTTTTTGTATGTTTAGCGATAATGCTTTACCACCTTATCCGATTTATATGATTCTTTTTTTGTTAGTAAGGGGTATATATAATTTTAGTTAAGATGTGGTGATGGCATCTGCACATTTTTGAAGTCGGTTTGTTTAAATTTTTAATTTCTAATACTTGTTGAAGCACCAATTTTCTAAATAAATCAGCACACAATCATATAAAGTAGAAATAAGCATATAATTTGAAGTCATCAGCGAATATTAATTGGTTAGTATTAATTTCATCACACAGTTCATTAATAAATAATAGAAAAAGCAAGGGACCTAAATTAGATCCCTAAGGAACTCCACCAGTTGCTATATAGATACTTGAGCAGAATTCGTTTAAGTTAACAAATTGCTTTCTTTGGTATAGATAAGATCTAAATAATGAAAGGTACATATCATTGAAGCCTAAGTATTGTAGCTTTTTAAGAAGTATTACATGACTGATTTTGTCAAAAGCCTTGGAGAAATCAATATACACTACATCAACCTGACCTCTTCTATCTAATGATTCACATAAGTATTGACTAAATGTCGCTAAGTTGCTTATTGTGGATCTCGAGTTTATGAATCCATGCTGGTGGTTGGAAATAGTGACTTTTACAGAGAGGTATATGCGGTTATACAAGATTGACTTCAAAACTTTCGCTGTGTTATTCAGTATAGATATGGTCCTATAATATAGATATGGTCCTATAATTGTTAATCACATTACGATTTTCAGACTTGTGTACAGGACACACTTTAGCTACTTTCCAGCTATCTGGAAAGTTAACGTTTTTAAAATTAGGTTAAAAAGTGTCTTGAGGGGATAGGTTAAAACTCTAATACAATCTTTTAATAAAAATGATGGAATTTTATCAGGACCAGAAGTCAACTTAGTTTTTAATTTACGAGCAGCATCAATTATCTCTTTTTCAGATATAGGTTCTGAACTAATATCAATCATATTGCCATTGTGAAAGTTAAAATTTAGATTTGCATCATCTGGATCTGCCAAAGAAAAAACACTTTCAAAAAAATTTCCAAAAGTATTTGCAATATCTTGGGGATTAATATATGATTCCTCACCTCAATACATTGTCCAGGAATTCTTGAACTATTATTTTTTTGATGTACAAAAGACCAAAAAGATTTAGATTCATTTACTAAGTAGGCTTGGACATTTTCCAGGTAACGTGAATATGCTAAAATAATTTTTTGTTTAACTAATGTTCTAAGTCTACTGAATTCCTGATAGTGAGCAATATTGTTTGTTCTTTTAAAATTCCTATTTATTTTAGCTTTATACTTTATTAGATTTATAATTTCGCCTGTATACCATACTGGATATTTATGTTTAAAATTTTTTTTAAGTGGAACATAAGCATCAATAATTTCATAGAGTTTATTATAGAAACTGTCCACTGCTAGGTTAGAGCTGTCAAAATTTGCAAGGAAGTGCCAGTCAACGTGTAATGAAGTATTATATAACAAGTGATAGTTAGCAATTTTAAAATTGTACATCTTTTCATTAATATGTGTGTCTAACTTGTCATGTTTAATGTATATTTTATAAAAATAAACCATTCACATAATAATATAAATATATCTCTTTGTAATTCAAATAAAAAGAAATTCATTTTAAATTTTATGGAAATCATTTCATAATTTTTCATTTCTTTTTTGTAGCTTATCTTTCAAAAATCAAACAAACGATATTAAAAACACTTTAACACTGGAAAATAGTCCAAAATATAAACACCACTAATTAATAATAAAATATTAGATCTTTTAAAAAAACTAATTTACGAACCTCGCAGCAGAATATTTTCTGTCACCTCACTTTGTAATTCTGTTACGTCTCACCCTTCATCAGCAATGAAAAGAGGCCACCGTAGTAGTTTATGAACTGTGGTTGGACCCAGGGGCACCGATCTCAAAAGAAATGATGAGACCCAAACGTGGAAATAATCCTATAGATTTTATTAACGTTTGGTACACTTGTAATCCATATCTTGTTAAATATGTGACAAGAGGTAAGAGATTTGGCCTGGCAAGTAATGCATTGGTAGGAATGAATTTATAAATGATTTTTTAAAGTTTCTTTCGGTAAAGACTTTGAAATGACTTGTTAAGTCTAGGATTTTGTTCTATGTTAATTAGTTTATTTCTTTTTGGACATACGATTTTACTACTCGAATTTCAAGATTAAATTCTTATTTGAGCATTTTTGTGGTTCAATATGAAATAGGTCAAATATTTAGTGCTGACAATAAAGTAGAAACAGGTGTTTCACAAGTAACAGTGTTAGGGCCGATTTTATTCGTAATATATATGAATAGTATCACGCAAATTTCAAACTTGAAAGGGCAACTATTGTGTTATGCCGATGATACCGCTATAATATTTTCTGGGGAAAATGTAACACAAACTGCAGAAAGAGAACTAAATAGGTTACATATATGGCTTAACCATAATTTATTAACTCTAAATATTAAAAAACTAAATATATTACTTTTTCACCAAATAGTAGATCAGCCAAATAATGTAAATATAAAATTACACTGCCCAACATGTTCTCAACATAATAACACGTGCGATTGTGAAAATTTGGAGAAAACGACATCAATTAAATATCTCGAAATGATCGTAGATCAGCACCTAAAATGGACGGAACATATTACACATGTAGCAAAAAGAATAATAGTATTAATTCATAAATTTTATCAACTGGGAGAAATTCTTTCAAAAAAAATCTGGTTATATTATATACATCATTAGCAGAGTATATAATAAAATACTGCATAACTAATTGAGGCGGAGCATATAAAATAACACTAAACACATTATAAGTAGCATAAAACCTCCTAATAAAGATAATTTTTCAAAAAAACAAAATGTTCTTAACTATGTAAAGAAACAGACCTTTTTAATATACAAAATCACTACACCTACCAATGCTTACTACGAATATTTAATGAATAAGATAAAACACCCCTATATTATACAAAAACTAGATCCGCAACAAACTTAAATATAAGAACTGAATCCTTTAAAAAATTATATTACCCAAAATTCATACTTTTATCATGGTCCAAAATTATATAATCTCTTACTCGCTAACCTAAAACAAATTAAAAAATATAAAATCTATAAAAAAGAAGTTCAAAATTTCATAATTAATTACCCTGATAAACTAAATTATTTAAAATAATATAAAAAAAATAATCAGTAAATTAACAATTAGACAATATACAGGGTGTTAAAAAAAAAGTGTCACAAAATGAAATGGTGAATAGTATGACCCAAAATAAGCAGAAAAGTCTTAATAAATATATGACCGCAAATTAACGGTTTCGGAGATACGGACCATTTTGTGTTTATAACAATTTTTTATTATTATAAAAAAACAATGATATTTATAAACAATCAATAACAACATAGAGTTAAATGAGATGTTCAAAGTGCCCTCCCTCCATTTCAATGCATTGCCATTTGCACGACCGTACATAAAATGCATGTCAGCTAATTCAATATTAGTGTAAATAGGCATAACGAAAATTTATAAAATTATTCACCCACAACAAAATAATAACTGCAAATAGTATCTATGAAAAAACATCGGTAGACTCCGATAAGAAAAGCAAGTTTTTGAGAATGAAAAAAGATAATCAAAAAATGATACAAAACACAAAACACTCCGTATCTCTGAAACCATTCATTTGCGGACATATGTTTATTAAGACTTTTCGGCATATTTTTACCCATACTACACCCCGTTTTATTTTGTGACACTTTTTCGTTAACACCCTGTATAAACCGTCTTGATTTAATCTTCCATATTCTACATTACTTTCTTTCTTCCTTCATATTTAGTTATTTTTCATATTAATTATTTTTCTTAAGTATTAATTAGAACTGTTTTAGCTATAGTTATCGCTGTTATTATTTTAATAATATTTAAATCTAATATATGAT
The DNA here is from genome assembly GCA_927349885.1 of Psylliodes chrysocephalus. Classification (NCBI taxonomy): domain Eukaryota; kingdom Metazoa; phylum Arthropoda; class Insecta; order Coleoptera; family Chrysomelidae; genus Psylliodes; species Psylliodes chrysocephalus. Next base: position 27,767,035 of record OV651818.1, on the reverse strand, counting down.
ATTAAAACAAGTATAATGTTTGTAAAGCACTAAACAGGACTGGCACCGCAAAACAAGCTTTAAGTTGCTTAGGCTGGTGTAAGCCCTTGTTTTGGTGTTAAACTAATACAATTATTATTATTTTATTTGTATACCTACATCAATAAAATTTATTATTTATTAATTTTTTTATTCAAATTAAGATTATTTTAAATAAGTAATTTTTTTAAATCTGCACACTAAGACCGCTGCACAATATAATTACAGATCCGTATTTCGGACCAAAAAATACAATAATTTCGAACATCCCGGTACCATATTCTTTAAAAATTCCAAATAGAAACATTAATTTTTGTGCTCTGCAATTATTGACAGACGTCCTCCCAAGTCCTAACCCAAAATCAACCTTGAAATGATCCATTGTTAAAAATCCACCAAAAATACCGTCAAGAAAAACTGTTCGAAATCTAGACGTTAGAGATTCTAATCGAAACAACAGAAAAACAAAATCAATTTACGTGTTGTTGGGTCAATCTATTTCGAAGTAATCTCGACCCGAAATGCGGCAAAACAATCGAATAACGAGAGTCATGTTCCGGTCGACGTCACTTCTTCTGCATCTTCAAACTCGGGTTTGGTTAGTTTTTTTTTTTACACTTGGCGTGGCCGTCCGTGACCAAAAGAATTCACCGCGGCTGGCTGAGATGCAGTTCTGAAATAGGAGCTATAAGAGGAATGAACATAAAAATGAATAACTACAAATTACTTAAAAACAAAAAAAAATATTAGAATATATGCAATATATAACTTGGAGTTAATTTATAAAAAAAGAAATTATTTATTTCGCAGTTGGAAAACTTAAGAACTATATCCAAAATGTAATCCAAAAATGTGAAATTAAAATTAAAAAATTGAACAAAAAAGAAAGGATCATTAATAATTAAACTCACCAATAAAACAATAAAAATTATGTAATTAAAAAATATAAAAAATGATCCACAAAATGCAATTTTTTGTAGTGAATACAATAAAAACAAATGTAAAAACTCAATTAAAAAAAAAATTATCTATTACACAAACATGATTGAGGAAAACAGAATGATTCTACACAACTTTGGTCCGTAATAAATAAATTAGCAAAAAATATAATTCATATTAAATCTAAAAATGGAAATCCAAATTTTAATAACTTTTTTACAAATGTAGGGATACATTTAGCGGAAAACATTAAAAAACAAAACAAAATATCATAATCATAGTAAAAGTTGTTATAAGTTTAAAATAGAAAAAGTACCAGGATAGAATAACATAACTGTAGATAATTTACAACTTATCTCAGATTTTATAGAGGCCCCACTCACAAATATTATCAATACAAGCTTCTCTACTCTTTCCTCAACCAAACTAGAATTGGCGAAAACAAAAATAACGTTTTCAAATTGGAAAATATTCTAGGAAAAGTAATGAAACATTGAATAGGTGGAAAACAATAATTTATACTTTGTACCAAAAGCCCAATATGGATTCAGGGAAGAAAGTTCAACACAAAACGCAATAAGAGAACTGACTAATAAAATTTACTGTCGAGACCGAGTAAAGCGACAGGCGTAATCGACAACGAAGGAGATTGAAAACGGTCTCTTCACGTCTGAACACATGCAATTATATGAAACACATTTGGGACGGCGCGACCGATGACAGCACTTTTAGCACGGCAGTATTTGCTGCTTGCTGCCTATCGCTTGTCGTTTTATTCGGTCTCGCCTTCCCAAATGTTACCTTAAAATTTTCGACATTGTCGACTACTATCATTCAATGAATCCTCTTGAATATATGGTTATAAAAGGTATTGCCAATAATTTAATGAAGTCATATCTAAAAAATCCAAAATTTCACTAGCATCGATCAAATAGTGTACCTCAGAGAACAGTATTGGACCCTGTGCTATTTTTAGTCTATCTAAACTATATCTTTTTAGTTTAAAACAAGGCAACTATTATTAGCTTTGCCGATAACACAGTAATAAATTAAGAAGTTAGTGACTGGAAAAATTTGAAGCAATTGGTAGAAGAGCACCTTCCATCTATTACTAGGCTTGCCTTTTATATTTCGGGATTAGAGAACAAAAACAAATATTAATCATCGAAAATCACTTTATTGTTTTTCAAAATATTCTCCATGAAGATCTATACACTTCTGCATGCGTTTGAACCAATTGTCGAAGCACGTTTGCCACTCTGATTAAGGTATCTCCAAAACATGCATTCTGAATGCATATCAACCGCTTCTTCAAGTGTCGAAAAACGTTGACCTCTCAGTTTATATTTTACGTACGGGAATAAAAAGAAGTCATTCGGTGCCAAGTCAGGAGTATACGGCGGATGAATTATCACATCGACGTTTCGAGTGCTCAAAAATGCAGTTGTTTGAGCCGATGTATGAGAGCTCGCATTGTCGTGGTGAATACTGATCCGTCTTCGGCGGTTGAATTTCCTCATTTCTCGGAAGACAACTGGGAAACAAATGGTTGTGTACCACTTAGAATTGATTGTTCTGCGTTGTTCTAGTGGTAGGGTTGCGACACAGTTTTTCCGAAAAAAAGGCGACCATTTGCTTAGAAGTACTTCGTGCGCGAACAATTTCTGTTGGATTTGGCTCATCTTGAAACACCCATACAGTCGACTGCTGTTTACTTTCGGGCTCATACGTGTAAATCCACGATTCGTCACCTTATGTCATAGACGTGTTTCGAAGCTCCGCGATCGTATTTTTTGAGCATTTCTTTCGACCAATCGACACGAGCTTTTTTTTGAAAGATTGAAAAATTGTGTGGGAGCCAACGCGAGCAAATTTTTTTGACAGCCAAATGTTCATGCAATATTGATGTATGCTGGTCACACTAATGCCTAAGGTTGTCTCAATCTCACGATAGGTCACATGACGATCTTTCAATATCAGTTCGCGCACAACATCAATGGTTTCCGGAACAACAACTGATTTTGGACTACCTTCACGAAATTCGTCTTGGAGCGAACTACGACCTCGATTGAATTCACCATACCATCGATAAAAACTGATCCTTGATGGAGCTTCATCGCAAAAAATTTAATTAAGTTCATCGATGCACTGTTGCTGAATTAATCCACGTCCAAAGTTGTAAAAAATAGTCGTACGAAAATGTTCACGATTTAATTCCATTTTTTGGAGATGAATCTTTTAAGTTACTGTAAACAACACAAATAGCGCTCATATGTCAGAACGTTCTGAGTACGCATAGCCTCAAAAATGTTAAACTTTAAACAGAGCTGTCAGTTGCCAGTTTGCAATACTAGGGTTGTTCAATCCCGAAATATAAAAGGCAACCCTCGTAATAAAAAATAAAAAAACAGTATAATTGCCGTTTTACAGTCTAGCATCTGGTCTATCATAACTACAAAATATCGCTATCTAGAACGACGCATTTATACTACCTAAAAATAAAATATTTAGGCACAACAATAGATAATAATTTACGTTTGGGATAAGCATAATTCAATACTTACTGAATAAATTACGTAATGTCTTTTTTAAATTCATTATCACCAATGCTAGAATTACCACAAAAGAAAAGTATGTATCATACATATCATACCGCTAGTTGCGATAATTCTGAGCATGCGCAGTGAATTGTTTTTGAACCTTGCCGCGTCGATTGGTAAACTTTAAACAGGGACGAATTTGTTTCCAATGTTGAAATTATTTCTTACCTAATTGATTCGGAGTTTTGATTTCTTCAAATTTAGTAAATTCATTATTAAATATTGATATAAAAAATTAACTTATTTAAAATACTACTCATAATATTGAAAAAATATAAAGCGTGTAAAAAAATAAGAATAATTTTTTGTTTGCACTAATTTGGTATTTCAAAGTTTTAAAGTGAGTTGAGTGTACCTTAGAATGCGTCCTTGTGAAATAAGCGAATACATTTTTCCGATGACGAATGAGTAATTAGGGTTAGAAACAGTTTTTATATAAAAAATATAGGATAATAAATGAAATAGTGGTACCGTAAGAACAATATGAAATTTTGGATTATTGATCCCTATTTCTATATTTTATCAGTCTTATTTTCAAGCAACAAGCAAACAAGTTTTATTTAGTTTAACGTAATAAGGTAAAGTTGGAAAATAGAACATAACTTGTTGTGTAGATACTAGTTATTACAAATACTTTGACATTTACCATGAAAAATTGTAATCTTTATATTTTTCTTGTGTCCACCTTTCTGTTGGTTAAATCTAATTGACATAACTAGACTGTAGGTATAGTATTTGCAATTATTTGTCCAATGCAAGGCAAAAATAAAAGTCTGAGGAAGCAGATCAACTTCACCAATCAATTAAAGCAGCAGTAAATAAATTTTGTGGATCAGAAACTTTGTTACTCAGTTAAGTGATAAGTAATATTTGAGGCAATCAGTGAAAAATTTGAAGCTGAATTTGAAACATTAAGAAACAAAACTAGTGATTTAGAAGAGTTGATCCAGAAACAAGAGAATGTTATTAAAATACTAGTTAAGAATAACGAAAAACATGAGAGATACTCTCGAAGAAATAACATTATAGTATAATCCTTATACTATGAATCAAATAGTGTAAACCAACTTGATACAATTCTTCAAATCTTTAATGAAAAATGAATTTAAATATTGAAAAGTCTTGGATAGAAAAATACTAAAAAATCGGGAAACCCATTTCTGACAGAACCAGATCACTTTTGGTAAAGTTTGTTAATGGATATTTTAAAAGAGAAGATTTTTCACATAGGAAGTGTTTTAAAGGTTCCAGACTTATTGTAAAAGAAGCCTTAACAAATGAGCAGATGAAATTGGTTAGATAGGCGAAGCAGAGAATTGGAAACAAGAAACAAGTTTGGACCCATTTCGGAGTCATATTTGTAAAAACATAAAAATTATGTCTGTTGTTGATGTAGCAAAAATTTTAGATACATTTGAACTCCCTTTTTCTCTTTCAAATGCATTTTTTTACTTTTATAAAAAACCTTCATTATTTACTACTTTTCTTTTTTCTTATGTTAAATCACTTGTTTTTAACTGTAAACAAAATCCAGTTCGGACAATGATTGGGGCTTAACCCATTATCTCTACACAAGCACATGCTTCTTTGAGGTTCGACTAGAATAATGAAGAGTTTATGGTCCAATCATTGTCCCTAACACAGGATTTATCTACAATTTGTAAATATTTTTTAACTTTGTTAACTGTCTATTCAAAAAAATCATAAATCATTTTTAAAATTAATTGTTTTGACTCATATTTCTAGTTTATATTAACATAATATTATTTTATATATTTACATCCACAATTTTTGTAGACGAGCACTGATGATGGCATTATGCCGAAAGCGCTTGGCAATTTAAATAAATAAATAATTTTGCATTAAATACAATTTTCTTTTGCTTATCTAAGCTACGTGCACACAGCCGTTAACCACTTTTGAATCTTTTAATAAAATAATTGTATCGGATATATCAGTTGAACGTATTGCAACTTCTTTACTAAATTTGTAAAAAAATATATTTTCTGCCCCTAGACAGTCGACATGGCACTAAATGAAATATTCCTTGTAGTGTATCCAGTGTTTATCACTATCCCTGACGTCTTGCCATTGCAATAGAAACAGGTGGCAATCCTTTACTTGTGAGTTCCAAATTGCAGACACTACACCAGTGGCGGTTTGCCCGTAAGGGCACTTGGGCACGTGCCCTAGTATAATAAACAAAAAAAAAATAACTTACATAATTTTATATTTTCCTCAATGCCTATTATTATTTTATCTAATATTCAGCGCAAACCGCGTTGGCACGGTACTGGACGACCGGGCGTTGAGCGACGTTCCGAGAATTCCGAAATTAAGTGGAAGATGGGCACAGGGGCACAGTAAATGTGTGCCTCTGTTGTTTTCTCTCTCATTATTATGTGAAAAACAAGAACAACGACAATACTTAGCAAGAGATGAACACATGCGATGCATTATACATCACAAGCGGGGCGCTGTCCTCATATCGTAACGTGCTGTACCCATGGCATAGATTAACTAGACCTGATACGAATGTACGCAGCGGCATCTTTACCGGCTCCCTCACAAAGGCGATGCCGGTTTCGGCTTAAGGTGCGCGTTTGTTGGACCATGATAATAATGTATTTATTGTGATTATGAAAAAACGTTAGTTGGACCATTGGAATACTTAAGAAATAAAACTACGAAGAAAAATAACTTTTTTTTATAAAGCAGTCAAAAATATGATGAAGAAAAATCAATAATATTTATATTATGGGCCGTTAAAACTGTGTGTAGTTTATTTCCAAACGTAAACAGCTTAAAATTCAAAAACGAACTGTCCATACTTTACACCCGAGATGACTTTGTGCAACACAATGGGGTCGTACCGTTATTACAAATGTTTTTTGAGAACAATTTGACAATTACATTTTCGGAATCTGTGGAGCTGCTAACTATCCTGTGTACAATTCGCATGACCACAGTGGAGAGTGAAAGATGTTTTTCGACACTAAAACGTATTAAAACATTTTTAAGGAATACTATGGGCCAAGATAGATTGTACGCGTTAGCCATGTTATTCATCGAAAAAAACTTATTCGGTCCATTCCAAATTTTAATAATCTTGTCATCGATCACTTGGCTAGCCAAAAATCAAAAAAAATGGACTTCAACTATAAGAAATAGTATACAACTGCAGCGGTACCTAGCAGTTAGTCTTCAATTTTGTAATATTTAATTTGTTTTGAAATATATTTAATTTTCATTAAGCGGAGAACTTGTTTTCCTAAGGGAAAAACGAATCCCAGGATTCCTTTCCAATGTGTGCTCCACTGCCGCTAGTGCTCACGAGCCGCCACTGCACTACACCATTCCATATTAGGTACATTGTCATTTTAATTTTTATCAACATATTCGCACATTACCCCCAACACAAGTTACATTTGCAAAACAGGAATAAAGAGTTTAAATGCTCAAACACATGTTGTCTATAGAAAGTTGGTATAGTTCTTCCATTATCAATTGCAGATCATAAAAACTCGTTCGGAACCTTTACCGACAATTTTGTTTGATCTGCCATAGGCGTAGATACCTACCTCATTTTATAAATTTATTTTATTAATACTTTTAATATATATCATATGCAAGAAAGTATTCGTTAAAAGGAAATCGAATAATTATAAATTGGACGTTATTATACGCCCTTATTTAGACAGATGCACTTAATTGTAATCTTACTTGGACTTAAAAAAAAATCATTATAACTCGTTAACTTGCTACAACTGAATATTAAATTATAAAAAAGCGAGTAAATAAGTGTACCTGCCTGTAAGGGCGTTTGGTTTAAACAAGGTACCAGACGTGAACTGAACCCTTTTTGTACCCCATTCGTTATTTTTCTGGAAAACGAAATTTCAAAGAAAAAACCATAAAGGAAAATAAACTCTTTGCAAATAAAACAAAAGAAAAAAAAACAATTCAATTCTAAAGTATCTTTATAAATAATCATGGCAGTCTGAATCCTCTGAACTAGAGTCATAATTTGGTTGAATTATGATGGGTTGTAAAGAGGGTAATACTACATACTCATCTTCTTCTTTGATAGCATGTTCAACACAGTTTTTCCAAAGCTCTTGGCGGTCTGCTGCTAGAACTTTCTTTACGAGTTCTACAACTTCTTTACTCAGTTCTGGAGACTGATTACATTTTCGTAATTCTGATTTTAAGTTTGCCAATATTAACTCTATAGGGTTAAATATGCAATAGTAAGGAGGTAGTCTGAGAAGAGTTTGCACAGCTTGTCAATATAATACATTTTTTCTAACTTTATACCTTTAATAACAGTAAGCAATTCTTTGTTTGTTGGTCCTTTTTTACTATCACTGGCAGGAATAGGAATATTTTTTTCAGACATAAAAGCTAAAATTTGAGCTTTTTTACTGCTACTATTTGGTATTTTAAGGAGTTGCCGCGAGTGGTAGGATGCGTTGTTCATAACGATTACTGACTGTGGTGGAATGTAAGGTAAAAGCTGTTCATTAAACCGTTTTTCAAATAATTCTGCTGTCATATCTTCATGATAATCAGCTGCACAGTTTTTAATTTGCTTAGCAGATAATAATAAAGCATTAGGCACGAAACCGTCTTTGCTTCCAGCGTGTACTATTATAATGCGTTTCCCTTTAGAACATGGCCCATTCAAACAGCAATTTTTACTACTGCCAACCCAACCGAAATTTACTACATAGTGACTGTCAAACCATGTTTCATCTAGATAAATTATGTGTATATTAGAACTTCTGTAGCCTTTTATCTGACGCAAATATTCTTGTCGCCATTGAATTATCCTTGACGATTCGGTGATTGCTATCTGTTTATTCAATTTTTTGTGTTTAAGACCACATGCTGACAAAACTTGACGCAATGTTTCCAAACTGGTATAAGTGTATCCTGGAAAATCTGCCACCTTTTGCTGTATTACTTCCAATGTCGGAACCCTGATCTCCTTATATAAACTATAAATTGTCCTTCGTATAAAATCTTGGGTAGCTCTGTCAACTGATTTCAGTTTTTCTTTACATGTTTTTCGGTTTTATGAATAATCCACAGCAACACCTTTCGTGACTACCGGATAAACGGAAAATGTATTTACTTTAGTTAATTCAGCAATTGTTATTATGAATGCATTATCAGACTGCTGAATATTTTCCTTTTTTAAACATTCGAATATATTTAAAATAACTTGTTGTGTTTGTATATCTAAATCCTTATCGTTAAAGTCATACCTGTCTTTAATCTCACTACACTGTGCAATTTCATTTTATTCATTCGCCCATGGTCTAAAAAACGCCATATTTATATTTATATTTATTAAAAAAAATTTAAATTAAACCAACCACACATACAAAACACACCGCACGACAGTACTCCACTGATATCGCAGACTGTCTTCCAGGAATATTTTCGAACACCTGCCTTCTGTAAACCTTCGGCCAATACAGTGCATTTAAGTTTACGATTCGATGTTTTCATTGGTAAACAACTGATGGTTCGTTTAATATTTACCACTTTGTATAAGGGGAGTAAACATTATTTTTCGTTTCTTAATTTGGCATGAGTACCGTGCGTATATATTAAATATTGATGATTCCCCACATAACTGTGTTCTGCAATTGATAATGGAAGGACTATAGTTGATACTTCTTTTATGCACTAATACATATACATACTAATACATATCTGCAAAATATTCGATTTTATGAAAAAATTATAAAAACTTGTGAGTCTGCGTACATTTCATTTAGCGTTCACTGGTCTATTGGAAAAAATGTGAACTACGTTTAGACACGTTTAGATGCGATTTGCGTGGCGTTGCCAATATTTGGCTATTTTCCTCTATAAATGCATATTAAATGTTTTATTAAGAGTGTATTTATATAATTTTTATACTTTTTTTTATAATATTGTATTTTCCTATTTTGAATTTTCTGTTTCAGATTTTTGAAATTCTTATATTATTACATTGTTATATCTTTCGTTTCTCACATTTATTGCCACTCACAATCTGTCTTTGTACAAGTGAAAATATTTAGTGACATAGTCGTTATTATTGTATCTGAATGTATATGCAGGGTGAATCCTAAGTTGATACTTTTTTAACTGTGTAAAAAAGTCGTTAAAATAAACAACTTTTTTAAACAACCTTTTCAAAAAATAAGAAACATTATTTTTTTCCAAAATGTATCCAATACTACCTCGTCACAAACACCCTTCAACATTAACGCACTTCATGTCTTCTCTTATCGATCATTCCTACACGATGATCCCGCAGAGAGAGAGAGAGAGAGAGAGAGAGAGAGAGAGAGAGAGAGAGAGAGAGAGAGAGAGAGAAGAGAGAGATATAGATAGAGAGAGAGAGAGATGATTCATAATTCAATTGATCTTATCTTTTTAATAAATGCATTTATTTTCTAGTATTTCATTTATTTTTTTATTCTAATATATCATCAAAATTTTCATGAAGGATCCATTACTTGTTTTAACTCGTTTTACTCTTCTAAAGTCTTTAATCTGTCTCAGCTCTTGCGGTAGCGTATTATATAATCTTGGTATAACATAAGTGTGACATCTGTGACCTAAGATTTTATTCACTCTAGGTAAGTAAACATTTTTTGCTATATTTGATCTTGTCAAATAATTGTGATCAATTATTGTGAATGTTACAATATTATGTTTTATTGCAAAATTCAGAGATGTTTTGACAAATATTCTTCTTATATCTAAGATTTGCATATCGTGAAATAATTGGTTAGAACTAAACCGTTGTGGTTTAAAAGACATTATTTTAAAATTCTTTTTTGAACTATATAGGTTTTATAAAAATTTTTCTTAAACCACCCCAACCAATTATTCCATAATTTAGCAATGATTCTACAAGAGCGAAGTAAATAATCTTCATTCTATCTAAGGTAAGTATATAGCGGCATTGATAAAATTTGTAAATTAACGAACGCATTTTCTTTTTCAGAATATCCGCGTGAGCATCCCATCTAAAGAAGGTATCAACAAGAATGCCAAGGTATTTTACGTGTTTTGTAAAATAAAGGATTTCATCCTTTTCCAAAGTGATACTTCTATAATTAGGAAGAGTACTTTCATTTGTACAGAAGTGAATGACTTTAGTTTTTTGAATATTTGGGGTTAACAAATTCGATTGAAACCATTTTTTTACTTTTTTCAGATCTTCCTCAATTTTGTTTTTGACTAACTCCCAATTTTTTCCACAGCAAAGAAGGACCATATCATCAGCAAAAAAAGATTATATGTCTTGAAGTTTTAATAGCAAGTAAATCATTCAAATATATAATAAAAAGGATAGGTCCAAGAATATTACCTTGTGGAACTCTGCAAGACACTGTTCTTATTCCACTAAGTGATTCATTAATTTTAACACGCTGATATCTGTTCATTAAAAAAATTCTAAATTTACAATAACAGCTGAAGCGTGATTCGTACACAAGAAACACCTAAAAAAGGTAAAACTAAAACGGATAAAAACGCATAAACATACTTCTCATTTAATTTAATTTTTTATACACTTTTATACACAGTTAAAAAGTATCAACATAGGACCCAACCTGTATATTTCCAATAATTTTAATAGGTACTGTTATAATTACTTCATATTTAATAATGAGTATATTTAAAATTAATGTATTAACTTTATTCTTGTTCGTTAATTCATGTTGACATTTGACATTCTCTCGTCGCATAATGTATGGCGCTTCAAATTTCTTCTTTTTTTTATCAGTTTGTCTTATTTTCTTAATTATTAATAAGTGAAATTGCTTGTGAATAAACCAAATTTGATTATTATCAAGACACATTAATTTTAGAATGCACTGAGGGGCCAGTATTTTTTGCAATTTTTCTGGTCAACTCAACCAGGAAGCTGCCCCCCCCCCTCCCTCGTAGTGGCGCCCTTAACCACCCACTCTTCATTTGTATATTAACTCGATTTTATTATACGCATTTTTAATCGTATACTTAATCTGATATTAAGTTACGTTTCGAAAACGGTTGCATGACTATTGACTATTACATCTTAATTTTATAATTAATGAAAGATTTAACTTTTTTTTAATGTAGGTTGTAGTCAGATTTTTGGTGTATCTTACAAGTACAAAAAATATTTTAAGCACGCACAGCGGATACTCTTAAGTAGAAAATATTTTTGTGTAGTTGATGTCCTTGAATCGCCAAGCCAAGAGTCAATGTTTCGTTGATGCACCAAGGTCTGAGTTAAATATAGGATTATTCTTACTCATAGCCCATGATTCTATCGACAACATGCCACTGGCATCGCTACTAGTTCACATTTTTCGTCTCTTTTCACCAATACAAAAATATACAAACTCATGGCTGAAGAGGAAGTAGTCGAACGAAAACATAGCAAACATTATTTTTTTTAGAATGAGGTTTTTTAGAGACGCGATCTCAACATCATGTTTAATTAGAAATTATATCGCTTTTTAATTAAGGTTCTAGATATAAAATTGTTAGATAATTATTCTTTTTTTTACATTTAGTTAATAATTTAGAGTAATCAATATCGTCGGCTTCATATGAAAAGGGCATAAGTCCACAAATGACGAAATTTAAGATTTTTGTGCCATCTATTAGACTAACGTGTTTTCTATCCAATAAACTGCTCAATTCACGCAAAAGTTATTATATGTCGCTAAAAAAACGAAGTAAAATATCTGCGCAAGTCCCACACCGTTGACAGCTACATGAAATGTGCATAAATCCGGCAGTTAACGTTCATTTTTATACGCCGATTGATTATCAAAGTTCTTTATTTGTTGTTTTAAGTTGTAATACATTATTATATTACTTAAAAGGTATTTAAAGTTATTGGGACTTATACAATTTTTATTATAACAGAATTTTGATAGTCGGTTGGAGTTATGCAGTTTTCACGTTTTGGTATTCCAAAGTATTTAACCCACAATTTTTTTAAAGATTTTTCTGGGCTAAATTTTATATAATCCATACGTCCTGGATTTAAGGTAGAAGATCGATTCTACAGTCCAAGATATTAGAGCTTTGAAGTACAATAGTTCCGGCTCTATTGCCTTCAAGATTCGACACACTGATGAGTCCAAAGCACTTCCTAATAGATTAAATAAAAAAGCTATAATGGTACCGTTTGGAAATATGCCAAATTTATACGAGGGTCCATTAAAAAAGAAAAATTTGAACATCTGTCATCTTTAAAAGGTACAATGCTACAAGATTATCACCCTTTCTATGATAATCTCAATTTTATAGAATTACATTCTTGTTTTATAGCTCTTAATGTTTAGTTGTTTTATTGTTTGTTTTCAACAATTTGTATGTTTTTATCTAAATAATATAAATAATGCACAAGTCCATTTAATTTCACAAATTTGAAAAAAAAAAACAGAAATAGGCTATATTCATCTCAAGGGGATGTCAACAAAAATGCAACTGCAACATTAAATATTCTCAACACTTTTTTTTTTCATTTCCTGTAAAAAATACATTTTTGGACTTGTGTCCATTTCATATGAGGCCAACGATATGTTTCGTACTTTTTTATAAATTATGCAGTGTAGTCCAAATAGTTTTTGTAAAAATATGTTGTTGTAAGGACTCAAAAGTTGATGTATTTAAAAGTGAAGAACGCTTCAAATAATCTGTAAACAGTAAACTTTTACATTTAGGGATAGATCGTTAATAGAAATTAGAAAGATAAGAGATCAGAAGTTAAATCTAGATCCTGTTTAAAACTATGAAAAATTTATTATTTATCTGAAACAGTAGATCTATGGAAAAAGGAGAGGTTCCTTCAAAATTCATTTTTTCCATCTGGACTAGCTCCTAAATAGGAATGTTCCTTTAAAATATATACGCCACATTCATTTATTGTTTGGTTAAAAACATTCTCAATTTTTTTGAATATCAGTTTCAATTTTTTGTGGTAAATTTTTCCATGTTTGACTGCTATAATAACAATATCGTCAGCGGAAACAGCAGCAGTCCTGAAATAGTTCCCTGAGGTACACCGTACTTAATATGCAAAACACCACTGTAACAATTCTTAGATTTTACAATTTGTGTTCTTTCTTTAAGATAGCTTGTCATTAATTTGTATGATATACACCCGATACCCAAATTCTCCAAAACATCTAACAGTTGAGCATTGACAAAGTGTCAAATGCTTTAGCGAGGTCTAAAAATATGGTAATTCTAGGAATGCCGTTGTCTACCAAGTTATAGATTTTTGATGTTAGTATTTTTATAGCATCTATTGCAGACAAACTTTTTTCTAAATCCTTATTTTACTCGATATAAGGTTGTATCTATTTATAAAATTATTTTGTCTTTTATTTGGAGCTGATTCAAATATTTTATTAAGAAATCTGTAGTTGAAGTCTATTTTTTGTCACCTACCTTTTTTGTAATAAACTCAAATTACTGAAATGTCAGACGTGAGATGAGAATTTTTTTGTTTCCTTATAAATTATGCAAATTTCATTCAATAAAATCCGTCCGAAGTATCACTCGACTAACGTCTAGTGGTATTTTAAGAAGGATTTTGTTTCATGAAATTTAGACGCATAATTTACAAAGAAACAACAAAATGTTCTTAAAACATTATCACCTCTTGTGGTATTACCCTTGATAACAATAAATGCTTACGAGAATATGACGTAAAAACCTGATTTATATAATATAGACTATTGATATTAATTATAATATATTCAAATTGCGTCCCTAAAATAAACCAGTCAATGGGTTTTATATTGAGATGGTCATGTTATCAACCCGTATGACCAAAATACAAAAAAGAAACGAATCATTTACATAAGTTGTCCTATAACTACCACCATTATATTTTTTTATAGATGCTTAAAGGGTATTCAGTAATCAATAAAGATATTCATATACAGGATGTTCTAAAAGTGTAGCAAATTATTTAGAAATATAATAAAAATAAATATACAAATTTCCAGAACTCAAATAGTAGTTTGTGCAACGATGGCCATATCGCACGAAGACGAAGTGTGATATGGACAATCCACTCGAGTTGTACAGTATATTTTTTCTACGACCCACTAACGAAAATCTACAAATTTAACAAATTAGTTTAGTTTGTTAAGAAAAAATAACTAATTTTAAAATAATTTATGACTTTTACTAATTTATAAAATAAAATAAATATAAAAAAGATTTAATTTAATTAGTCCCCCGCCCAGACTCGAATCCGGGTCTATCACGTGAAAGGCACATGCAGTATCCTCATCTCCACCTCCAAATTTAGGATTTTAGTTTTAATACTCACAATTAAATTAGTTTCATATAATTTGATTTAACTTTAAAATTTTTTCAAAATGTACACCAAATTAAAATAAAAATGCTATCATTAATCGATTCTACACAAAGATAACTCATTTTAATGTATACCGGTTGTCCCATTAATACGTAATTGTTCAATATTTCAATTAGTGTAATAGACACGCAAACAAGTTTCAAATTAAAGTTATATGAATTTAAAAAATACGTAATTTATAAATATTTTTGTATATACAGGGTGTTGCGTTTTTGCCTGGAAAATAAAAATGTATATTTTTTAAATTGAACATTCTGTATTTTATTTTAGTTTTATAATAATAATAATAATAATAATAATAATAATCATAATAATAAATCATTTATTATTTACCGTTATACAAAAATTATTTTAGGTTATGTTTTTGGGTAGGTAAATATCTTTTGGAAAAATCCCGGTAAATACCCACAATTTATTTACTCACATCACTATTCACAAGGTGTCCGTATCAAGCAATTTGATATTGAAAAGATATTTTAAAAAGTTATTTTCTATGGAAAGGAATGGAGAGTGAATTTTTGTTCGAAGGTTCAGAATATGAATACCTGTTCCTGTTCTAAATGAGATTTTGTTATACAGATACTTGGGTTTGTTAGTTTTTAAGACCTTGTAAAAGAAACATAACGTGTATATGGTGTCACAATGATTAAACTGTGACAGAACTAGTGAATCACATAACTTTTTTTTACTTTAATAGTCAAAAAATATCTATGATTGCAGATTAGTTTAGTGTCTAAACCTATATTTTTACATTAGTTCTGGAACTCGAGAGGATCATTTCCTATAGTCAAGTTTAAGGTATTTTCAGGATCACTTTTAATTTTTTAATTTCCAAAAATTACTGCACAATACTTTTTGAGTTTATAATTAATTTGTGTTCCTAACCTAAGTTAATTTTATCGTTAGTGTCTTCTAGTTCTGAATGTTTAAACGAGTAGTATAATTGAGTATCGTCTGTATAAAGGTGGTACTTGTAATGGGCCAAATATTGATAAAAGTTTGATGTGTATAAAGAGTAGAGTAATGGACCCAGTATACTACATTGTGGAACTCCTTGCTGTACTCGAAGAGTATCAGAGTATACATTATTTAGTTTTATTTGTTGGGAACGATCAGTTAAGTAGGATATGAAAAATAGCTTAACTTGTATACTAAATCCAACAAAGTGTAAAAGTGTAAGTAAAATGCAATGAATCAGTGTATCTAAAGCCCATGAGTAATCTATAACTATTAAAACGCTAAGCTTATTTCGATCTAAAGACGAGATAATATCATTTGTAACAGATGACAATGCTGTTGAACAACTAAAGCCTGAACGGAACCCTGATTGACGCGGTGGTAAAATTTTATTTTCATTAACATTGGTAATAATTTGTTTTTCGATTACTTTTTCAAGGACTTTCGATAGGTTTGGTAGGATTCTGATACATCGTAGTTGGGTAGGCTGAGAAACTTTTGGTATTGGGGTAACAACTGCATGATTTGGGAAAGTGGGAGTTACATATGCATTCATTTATAATGTAGGTTATATGAGTAATTAAATAGGGGCAACAAAGCAGTGTTATTTGAGAAATAATACCATTATGGCCATACGCTCTAGTTTTGATTATTTTTAAAATTTCCATGATTTTTGCTTCTGATATGACTACACATTCTAAGGAGGATGTTACTGTATCCTTTACATTATTTTCATAGTAATTTAAGAAGTTATATATATTCATTTACAAAATATTCATTGATTTTATTGAGATCTCGTAGCGTTAACGGCAATCCTCCAATTGTTCATTGTATTGTACTCATTTTTCTAAGTTCCTTTCAAGTTTCATTACTATTTTAATCCCTTATTTTAAACTGAAGATAAGCTTTCGTTTCCTTTTTTATTCCTCATAATAGTTAAAATGTTCTTGACGTTTAGTTTTTCTGTATTTTTTAAAAGCTTTATCCCTAAGCCCTTGTAATATTTTTTTCTTCTGTTATCCAAGGCTCCCTTTTCTTATTTTATTTTTTTCTCTTTTAGCGGGGCTTGGCGATCTAATTACTGTGTAATATTGTGATTAATAAAATTAATTTTGTTATCTAAATGATTATTTTGATAAATATATTCCCAATTTATGTTTTCTAGATCAATTTAAAACTGTTTTTAGATAATTGCGCAAAAATTTCTGAATGTAGGTAATATTATTTTGCTGTGGATTGGTCTTATTTAGTTTCGCAGTTTCGCAGTATATAAGTCTGTAATTAACGGCTAAAGTGTCAAAAGTACTCGAAAACTTTACGTCAAAATTAGTAAACAGAATCCGATTAATGTCATTGTTTGATTTGATATGTGAACGGGGTCAGTTATAAGCTATTTTAAATTAAATGACTCTAACATTCCTGTATCGCAGTGACGACTGGTGAACAAAAAATTGGGGGTTCACAATGACAGAATATAGTTCTCAGTACAGATTTAGGTACAAAACTTTCAGTTTTTATAATTCACCCTTTCAAAACACTGAAAGCTTTTTACCTAAATCGGTGCTGAGACCTATATCCTCTCATTGTGAACCCCCAATTTTTTGATCACGAACCGCCACTGCTGTGTTTGGATGCATTTATATTAAGAATGTTGATATTGTAGTCGCCCATGCAAACGATTTTATCATAATTGGGGAAAATGTCTAATAAAGTGTTTTCAAAGTTATTTAATAATTGAGTTTTTCGGCGGTCTGTAAAGTGTACATACCGCAAATTTTTCTTCCTGATTAGAAATTTCCAATATACAATATATTCCATGTAATCTAAATTTTCGCTAATTATAACATTAAACTTTAGATCATTTTTAATATAAAAGGCAAAGCCACCCCCTCGTTTGAATACCCGATCACTCTTTACTAGTTTTTACCCGTTAATAAATAGTGACTCATCGGATATCCCAGGATGTAACCAAGTTTCACATAATCCAAATATGTCATATTTTTTATTAAGCAGTAATTTTTAACAACATCAATTTTTGGCAGTAATGAACATATATTTAAAAGGTTTGGTAATGCTTTATTTAACTCTAGAATGTTTCATCAAAATATTACAGGTTTGCCAAGCAATTAATTTTTTTATGAAATTAGAGAACGATGCAGTCCCTAAAATAAATTATCATAATTTAGGTAGATTTGATTTCAAAATTGTTTAGTATACAGACATATACTAAGCTAACGAATATAGCTAATTTTAAGTTCAATTTACTCAATTTTTTTCAAATTAAACTCTCTGTACATTATTTTAGTAAAAAATTCCTTATGAATTTATCGATTCAACGATACCAACATTTTAGCCAATACGTACCACATATACAGGGTGTAATAGCTGTTTAATTATGGGATATACGAAAAAAAAATTATTATGTAAGTTGTATGACCATATTTTGAAATCAATGCAAACCTACCTAAATTATTATAATTTATTTTGGGATCTGCATCGTTCACTAATTTCATAAAAAAATTAATTGTTTGGAAAACCTGTAATATTTTGAAGAAAAATTCTAGGCTTGAATACATTATTATCAAATTATTCTAAAACTAGTTTAAAAAATATAAATTTTTATTTTCCAGGCAAAAATGCAACACCCTGTATATTCAAAAATATTTTTAAAATACCTATTTTTTAAATTCATATAACTTTTATATAAAACTTGTTTGCGTGTCTAAAACACAAATTGAAATATTGAACAATTACGCACTAATGGGACCAAACTAAAAAATATACTGACAATTACTTTGACAGAATTGTCACTTATTTAAAATTTTAAAAATAATAGTATTTGAGTGTCCAAAATATGAACTATGATTGGTGGATTTCATTTTATTGTAGTGTTCTCACTGCCTAGAATGGATATGAAATATATTCGTCTAGTTGAACGCTATTTCGTTTTGTAGTCTGTGCATAGATGAGCAAATATCCATGTGGGTGTAAAAAAAAGGATATCCGATTATATTCATGACTTGGGTATCTGCGTAAGAAAGAGTACAATTTTAGCTATTTAATTATCTCGTAGACTAGGTTGTGGTAAGTGTCATGTTTGATGTTATTAAACACTTAAAAGTAAATATTGACCGACAGTCGTCGATTAGAATATCGTATTTATCTTGCACAACGGTTGGTCGACAACATTTCTAGGAACGAGAAAGAAAAAATCAATTAGCAAATGTTATTAGCACAAAATCAATCCGATTATCTTACTTTATTTGCATTCAAAGTCTCTCTCAGATTGTTTGTTCACAAAAATGTCTACAATATTTACGCAAGTAATCGTCGTTGTTTAATTTATTTTTGGTTTTATCGACATTATAGCAATCCGAAAATATTTTTTTCTAAATCAATAAAAGACCGATACATTGGCGGGTGTGGCAATTCCTAAGGCGGGGTGATAATTATTGTTATCTAAACATTCCTAGTGATTTTTTTTCTGTAAAACGTATCCTTATCTATATACGAGTATTTACAGGGTGTCAAATAGTCTTTATATAATAAATTTAAGGTCATTTCTGAACAATATTTTAACAGCGTATTAAAATGCCATATCTTAGCAGCGACTCAGCCCAGGCATTGTACATAAGTATCAACAGATCTTTTTTTGAGACTTTATCGAATTTGATGAAATAAATATATAAGTTTTCTTAACTTCTTGTTCAAAAAAAGTCACATGTTCCATCCATCCATTAATCCTAAATGTTTTATTTAATTTTTGTTTCGTTACACACTGACAACAGTGACAACCACACTTTTTATTGCAGTTATGACTGCGAAGCTTTAAAATTTGTTGATCTAAGTGAAAATGTAATAAACTTTGTTTTGGAGATAGTGAGCCTCAGAAGACTGTTATCAAGCAACATTTTTATTCTACTCAAATCATCCTCAGCCGTTCCAAAGACTACTTTCAAGCTCTTCCCCTTAAAGAGGATGGTAGTATCATCTGCACAAGAAATAATTTTTCCTGCAATACAGTGTATAAATACAACTCTTCGTGTCAGATTATAAAAGGTCTGAAAGTGATAAAGTTTTGGGGTTTTCGCTTGTGCACTACTCTATCAACCCACTGTAAAACTTGCTTAATTTTCACTTTATTCACCTGAACACTACTTTCAACACACTTTTAAACTTGATTAGGTACTTATTACTAACTGCAAAATAGTATTTGCATCGTCTTTGCCTTGTTTGGGGTGAGTAGCTAGTTTATCTTAAAACAAATGACTCTCATTAACTAGCCTTTGTGTGTTAGAATTATCTCATTCACATTATTTGGGAATTTCGTTAGTTTGAATCATTTTTATTAGTAATTTGTGTTCTCTCAATGTTAAACTAGCAGTTTTAAAGAAGGTATAGCGATTTTTTTCTTTTTATTTGAGATGTGGCAGCGGCAACAAAAAACATAAGAAAAAATAAAATGTATGTTACCTCGAGATCATCATCTTTAATATGCTGGGAACTAACGTTCATACATTTTACTTCCCCATCTTTAACTTTTACAGCTATGCTTTTCTTGCATGCACAAGTTCAGATTTTCCATTTTTATTTTCCATAATACCTTACATCTACCGGTTTTAGGAAACAGATTAAATGTAACAGAATTATCAGTTTTTCGATGTTACAATTTTCCCAGAGGTGTATTGAGGCACACACAAGTGTCATTTCTACTCATTTTACTATATTTAAAATAACTTAATATTTATTGTAAAAGTCTATTTTAATAGACATGATGAAAATGTTATGCATTAGCTTTATTATTAAATAAAATATTTCAAACGAAACACTGTCTAACCTGAAACACCATTTCATATAAATAACAAACGAAAAGATCAAATAATTAGTTCACTTTAGGTGAAGTATCGCTTATTTTTAGGTCCCATTAGGTTTAATAGAAGCTGTACTATTAGCACTGTTAATTTTTTTATCATTTGTTTACCCATTTCTGCAAAGTAGAAATTAAAAATCTTTGCTTTAAGTTTTATTACATTTAATTTTTTCTTTTTTTTTCTTCAATAAATATATTTTTTACCAGGTCCCAATTTTTTTATAATTGCTTTTGTAATTTGTGATTGGTTGTAATTATTTTTTAAGTTCTTTAATTAATTTTGTTAAAAAAGTTCGGCATATTTTTAAGATATTGTTTTTTTTTAATTCATCTCTATGTTTTTATATTTAATTATACCCAAAGTAATCCACGGCTTGATCTTATAATTTTTATTATTATTTCTTTTAATTTATATAGTATTTTTATTAATATGCTCTTCAAGTAGTTTATTAAACGTCTCAAAAAAACTGGTCCGAAGGGTAAGTTTTTAATTCGGTGTCATAGGCATCAACTACTAAGGCTCGTGTTCTGTGTATGCTTTGTTACTGTTTCCCAGTGCCACTTTAGGAACAGCACTGTTAAATAGTGAATGATCGAGTGGGGAATCCTGCCTATTCATTAGGATTCGAACCCGGGACCCTTAAATCTGAAAGTCCAGATTCTAAACACTGAGTCACCCATCCATCCACTCCAATTATGGGTTGTGTTGAAAATTAACCCGAATAAAGTTTTTGTATATATTATTCACTATTTAATGATACTTGGGATATTCATCATCTGTCATATTTATCAAGGTATGACGTCACTGGATGCAATTTCAAATTAATCACCCTTTCATATAGATCTTTTTTTTTTCTGAATTCATCAATGTAGGGTTCGAGGGTCTCCGAGTTCATAATAAAATAGAAAGTAAACATTTATTTAAGTAAGTGTTCGAAGCGAACGCCACCAACTGCCTGACAATATCCTAGTCTATCAAAAAATAATCTTAAGGCATTTTGATAAACTTCAGGTGTTATTTCTTTGACAACCATTTTTATTTTGTCTTCCCATTCTTCCAGCGAATGTGGCAGGTCCTTATAAACTACTGACTTCAAATAGTCCCAAAGAAAAAAATCAGCGGGGATAAAATCGGTGACCGTGCCGGCCACTCAATATATCCTCTTTGATTTACCCATCCCTGCTGAAATATTATGTTCAGGTACTGCATCAGTCTAGCATCAAAATGAGTACCATCTTGCTGGAACCAAATTTTATGAATTCGAAATAAACGAACTAACTCTGAAACTATCTGCTCTTGAAGACGTTGAAAATAACGATCACCGTTCAAAGTTACTCACGAAGAATTGTCCAATAATTCTTCCTTTCACTATACCATCCCAAATATTTAACTTTTGTGGATATTGGGTATAACCTTCTTCCATCCTGTGAGGATTATAATCAAACCAATACACCGGAATTATGTTTATTTACATATCCACTGCGACAAAATATTGATTCGTAGGAAACAACAATGTTGCTCATCACGTATTATTTACATTAATGGTATCCATAATTTCCTGACAGAATTGCATTCGCCTATCTGGCTCATTTTTTGAACTGAAGTTTTTGATTATTCCTGTACACTTAGAACCACATTAAGTGTATTTTCTTCATTAATGGCTGTCCTCTTCCGTCCAGATCTGGGATTGTTTTTCACACTTCCTGTTTTATTGAACTTGAGAAATTCTGTCAGGAAATGTTTCATTGAACATTTTTAAAAAAGGTAGATCTTTAACATTCGACAAATATTTGAATCGTCCCAGAAAGGATCTTAATGTTTTAGAGACGTTATTTATATGGTGACCCCATCATGGTAAATGACAATCTATCGTTTTACCAAGGTATTTTATATCGAGGAAGTTTAATTTTGATGTTTTTTTGTATATTCATTATATATTTTTAATTCAATGATGTAACTATAGTCTATTTTTATGTATGAGAGAGTATTAAAATAATAAAGCGTTCGTAATCCTAAGGAGTACCACTTCTTTTAGTAGACACTTAAAATATTTTTTGAAGTTATTCCTCGAGTATACACTTATATTTTCACCTAATTAACCTGCTTATAACTTTTAAACAGCTGAAGGTAAAAAAGTGCAATTTTTTCTAAAATGTTTTATTTTTCCACAAGGTATGTTCAGAACATTGTGTCAAACGGGTTATGTAGGTATAAGGGTTTAAACTTTGACTTTTAAACAATGTTACGTTCATAAATAATAATTTTAATATAAAAACTACTTCTTACATAAAAATCCAAATCAGAATCGAAATCAGAAGATGAACTATCGCAACCAATATTTACAATGAGTGGCTCGATCATTTCATCAGTAATATTGTCCAACTTCCACATTTTCTCTTCTTCTTTAATCGTATGATTTACTGCCTTTTCCCAGTTTTCAGGCTTCACATTATTTACAGCCTCCAAAAACAACTGTTTAATATCACTCATTTTAAAAGAATTATTTTTTCATGGAACTTCTCCCTTTATCTGTGCCCATATCAGTTCAATCGGGTTTACGTCGCAATGATATGGTGGTGATCTAACCACCGTCATCCCACGATTTTTTGCAATTTCATCAATTTCATATTTTTTTAATTTCTCTTTATGAAGGGAACACAAATGATACAGTTCTTTTCTCACAGAACCGGGATGGAACTTAATATTCTTTGAATTTAGCCAATTCTGTAAATCTTTTTTCAACCACTTGGTTGTGGACATTTTTTCTATAAATCTCAAGTGATAACTTGCATTATCCATTACTATTATACAGTTCTGAGGAAGAAGATCTATAATTTGTTCGAACCACTCTTTAAAGACATCAGCATTCATGTCCTCATGGTAGTCACCGGTACGAGTAGATTCAAAAGTCAATAAACCACCTTTAACAAAACCGTTTGAACTACTGATGTGTACTATTATTAGTCTGTGCCCCTTTCCTGATGGTGGATTCAAACCAGTAGATAAATTATTTAAAAAAGCCTGTCTTCGACTTGTAACAGTTTCATCTTGCCAAAATTTATTTGGTTTATGTCCCTCGTTGATCCATGTTTCATCTAAATAAAATATATTTCTTCTTTGGTTTCTCATTTCTTTTATAATCCTTAGGTAATTTCTTCTCCATACTACAATATCGCTTCTTTCTATTAAAATAGACTTTCTGGAATGCTTTTTCCATAGAAAACCTATTTCTTTTAAAAGTTTCCATAGTGTGCTTCGACTCATTTCAGGGTATCCTTATCATCTCGAACCGTGGCAAGAACTTTGTCTGCTGTCGGAAATTCTTTTCTAAAGAAGAACGCATGCACTTTCCTTCGAAGACTTTCTTTCAAAAGATTTTCTAATTGAAATTTTGGTTTTCCTGGAGCTTTACGTGCTGTTTGAAACTCGCCACATTTCTCTTTAACAACTCTGTAAATCGTAGATTTCTCAACACCAAGCGTACTACTAACTAATTCCACTGTGTCATCAACACTTTTACATAAATGTTTGTCTGTAAATGATTTAAAACCATTAAATATTAATGTTTTTTCATTAAGTGTTAAAGGACCGATTTTTTGTCGTTTACGCGGCCCTTCCACATTTTCTATGATCACACTAGAATTCACACTGCACCTTGCAAGTTGCAACTAAACGACATTTAGTAAACTGTCAAGAATACACAACTTGAACCTCCTTACTAAATGGAAAACCTATAATCGCATTTTCGGTGAAATTTCTTGGGAAGGTATTTATCTACTTATAATTCGATTACTGTAATAAATTCTTGGAATTAAAATAAAACAAAATTGGCAAATAGGTACTTATTGAAAATAATCTTAAGATACGGCTATGTAATCTTTAATATACAGGGCTTTTGGCCTGTCCAAACCTTTTTCTATTGTTCTGTACAGCTTATGTTTATAAAGGACCAATAAAAGACCCAAAACTTGTAATAGCTCAGGTACATTTATTACAATTTTAAGAAATATTTAGATTATTCTGTAAAAATATT
Organism: Psylliodes chrysocephalus; assembly: GCA_927349885.1. Lineage (NCBI taxonomy): Eukaryota > Metazoa > Arthropoda > Insecta > Coleoptera > Chrysomelidae > Psylliodes > Psylliodes chrysocephalus. The sequence goes on along the minus strand of OV651818.1, from coordinate 27,742,213 downwards.
TAAAATGACCGTACTAAGTTTTACATTAGAAATGCTGTTCTATTACTCTCTCATACATAAAAATAGACTATAGGCATTCGATTTTTTGTGACTAAAAACAGGTAGAAACATTGTTTTCATATTCTATTTTCTGTTTTAGATCAGATCAAGTCTCAGCAGTGTAAAATAGTGCCATGTTATCACCAAAACCATATATGGTTCTGTAAATAATTTACCTCAAATATAGAATAAGAACAAATTGTAGAGCTGTTCGTCGTATTTCTGAATTTTCCAACGCCTCCAATACTATCTATGATCTACATAGTATCGAACGCCTTTGCATCGAACGGCTTTTAGCTATGATGAAAATTGCTACTAGCAAAGCTCGAATTGGGCATTATTTAGAGCTCCTTTAGAAAGGCAGGATAATGTTATTACTTTTTTCGATAACTGTTTTCGTAGTGGCTGATATTTTTGCATGCATTATTTTGCTTCCATTATTGTAGTAACAGGATCTTCTAAATTTTCATCAGACCTCATGATTCATTATTGTGTATACTCAACCCGACTAACACAGCAGCGTCCCACACCCAAAAATTCCACCCTATCCAAATCTGATGTAGGTGTAACTTGTAACCCCACGCCGCGCCGCTCAAGCTTGGTTCTTGCGTTCTTGTCTTGGTTCTCATTTGCATTTGCATCGTGGATCGTTTCTAGAAACGTGGTCGTCAAAAAATGCACGAACCCCGTCTACGTGGCCTACACACAAATACATACACAAGAGAACGCTCTTTTTGCAGCGAAAACCGCTCTTAAGTCAAGACAGATTAAGTTGCTTTCTTTAAATTCCGAGATGCAACATCTGTAAACTCTGTGGGAATAAGGAGAAGACGTATATACAGGGTGTTCCGCGATTTCAGGTTATATTCAGAATTTAAATTGCACATAGTGGATGTTTGTAGATGTTGTATTTGAAATTCATTTTTATTTTAAACTTTTCAATTTTAAAATCATTTTATTGGAATAAAAATATATAAAAAGTAAAAAAATATGCTTCTCGTAGGATATTAATTTTGTGTAAAGAAGTACATACCTATAGTGTCAGATTGGGCCGTCGGTCTACCGGTCAGAAGACCGGTGTGTCCTCGTTCAAGTCGTGGGCCCTCGTTCAAGTAGTGGGCCCTCGTTCAGGCAGTGGGCCCTCATTCAGGCAGTGAGCCCTTGTTCAGTAAGTGGGCTCTCGTTCAGGCAATGGGTTTTTGTAAATTAATTGCAAGAAACCCCGTAATACGTGGGAGGACCTTTTTTTGTTCTAACGAAAATTGGACAATGAAAAAGGTGGGCCCTTCTCCCTCCTGACCTGTAGATCCTGGAGGTTCGAATCCGAAATTGCTACAAATTCTTTCGAAATATACGAAATCATCACGGAAATCCCGAAAACATGGTCAAAATCATCAACGAAATCATCACCGAAATTACTGTTTACGCCGAAATATAAACGCAGCAGGTGGTGGATTAAGAAAACAAGAGAAGTTTCCTCAAGAAAATTTATAGATTAGATCATTCATCACTGATCAAAGAATATAAATAGGTAGTATAAAATTAAGGAGGAGGATTTCGGTGAAATGACCGAAATCACGTAGAAATCGTAAAAATATCTAGAATGTACGAATTTTTGGTAATTTCCGAAATACAGGTACGTTTTGACCTTAGTGGTGTATACCACGTTGTAAAAAAAGATCAACCCCAAAAATTATGCAAGTGTGGATAGTTTTGTGATTAAAAAAACTATATTTTAAATAAACCTTTTCACGTTTTAAGAAAATAAATTTGGATTGATGTAAGTTTAAGAGGGATTTTAAATTCCATCATATCTATAAGGTCGTGGACCACCCCGTATGTGTCTCAAATGAAAGGAGTAATAGCAGCATATAGGGCAACGACCCTTCCTAATCTTAGACGTGTTAGATACACTGCGTTTTCAGTTTGTTCTATGCTGATGCTGATACATCACAAATATTTACTTTCCCTGTGTTAAATTTATTTTCGACTGAAATTAGATTAGTCGTTACATTTCTTTGTAACTTCCCGTGATCAAGCTAATTGAACACGAATAGTTATTAACTAGGTATATTAAATTTCCTTTTCAGATTCTCTGAAGTAGGTACTAAAATTTGTGTATATTGGTTGATAAAAAAATTATTGCAAACATTTACAGTAATCTAAATATAAGCTTAATGTAGGTAAGGAAGGAGGTAGGTAAAGTAGGAGGTAGGTAGGTAATTCACTTATTAATGGTAGGTAAAGTTTCATATAATATTTTTTACACAATATCAATGTCAAGCTTTCCACATAACCTGATATAGGTATATTTAAAAATAATCTCAAATTATGAAGAAAAGTCAGTTTACTAACTAATAATGTTTATAGATGGTTTTCAATGTATTAAAAACAAAACAAATATTACACTAACTAAAATATTCATTTATTAATAGTTGTAGTGCTTGAAAACAGTATGATGTTGATAATAACTACACTTAATACAAACTCAAATAATAAAAAAAAACAGCGATATTCTTGTACAAAGTTTTGAACCGAACTTACAAATGATAAAAATATTGGAAAAAGTAAACACCCATTTTAAATTATCACGAGCCGCCACTGTTTGTGAATAGTATACAATATTCTGTAACAAGATTAAAATGAAAATTGGATATAAATTGTTCATCCATATGTAAATCAGACGACGAAAAGCGAGGCGCCACTAAAAGGCATTATTGCAAGCAGGTAACCAGTAAAGCAGTTTTGAAAATGGCAATGTCAGGGGATGCCCAAAGTTAGCAAAATAAGTCGTCAAACTCAAATAAAAAAAAAAAGCAAGATTACTTTCCAGCACAAAGAAAAAATAAGTTTTGCCTATAATTTTTTATTAGTTCTTATTTCTAATATTGTATTTTTTGTTTATTATGTTTAAGTACTTGTATTTTGAAAAACTAACAATCCTAGCCTCCTAGTCTCTTGCAATTTCTTCTTGCTAGTTGTAATCGCAATTGAGGATTTTTCACATTAAATCGCGTTAAATATCATTTTTTTTTCTGACTTATATACACTAAGATGACCATATGTACAGCACTTCAATGAAATGTACATTTTCAAAGTCTATTCAGTATTTGATCTTGTACAGCAATTTTATTTGTCCAACAAAACGCCATTATTGTCCAGCAATGTAAAAGATAATTTACTGAAACGTAACGAATAAGACAAAACTGTTGTATTTATATTTGGGAAGCTAAAAAAAGATGACTTCATTTAGGGATGCCACCTGTACGGGTTTAACACGGATTGTCTGGTTTTTTAAAGGTTTGTCCGGTGTCCGGTTGCATGATGAAAATGTCTGGGAATATCTTGGAATTTTATGATTCCATAAAGGATAATTCCATTCAATAAAGGCAGCCAGATCTAAATAAATGGAAGTTTGTAAAATAGGTAATTGGTAATTTAAGCTTTAAATCTCGTTTTATAATGTAAATGGTTTCATCGCAATTTTTTGTATTCATTTAAAGGGTTGTGTTTATGCGTTGACGTATTAAAACGTATTTTCACCCCCTTTAAATTTTACGCCACTGTACAAAATTTATTTGGTCTATATTTTTACATTTTTTTAATGTTATTTAAATAAATCATGTACTCTTGTTGGGCCCTCATAAAGTAGATATTCACACTCACAGGTGGATTTTATTTTTTAATTTTGTAACTTTTGATTAAATTCCCATTACAAATATAAAAAATATAATATTATAAAGTTTATTCAAATTTAATTTACGCCTGATGTAAACAGATGCAGGTGGACGCTAAAATTGAACAGGGCCGTATTTTACTTTTCCGTCTTGCAAAAATATAAAATAAAAGAATGTAATTGTGAAATTATTTTTTTATTACAATAAAAACATATTTTGTAAAGTAAAACTATAAAATAAATGCCATACACGGTCTCCCAGACTTGACATTTCTGGACGAAGATAGGTGAGCGACATAAACTGCGTTAACCTGCAATACAAATTAATAAATGTATTTGACTTTAAAAGAGATGGTCATTATATTTAGTTCATTACATATGTCTACTGTGATACAGAGCATTAAAACAATCATATTATAAAATTATATTGTACAGGGTTTCCAAATAATTGCAAATTCTTTAATAGCTAATATATATCTACTAAAAGCATTAAAAAAACTTTAAATATAAGAGGTATTTGGTATTTGAATTTGGTATTTGATTTAAAATTGTGCATCTTAAAAAGAAACCTTTTGTATTTTTGATAACTTTTGTTCTTTATTGTTCTTGTTCTACTAGTATTTAGATTAGACAACTTGTACCCTGTATTATAGCAATCTTCCTTACTTGACTTAGCACTATTCTGAATCGGATAAATTAGTTAGACTTGAAAGGCTATCTTCATTAATCAAAATTACAAGTGGTTCTACCTGAACCTCTATAATATTATCCAACTCCCACATTTTTACTTCAACTTTTTGGCGAACATGGTCGATACACTTTTTCCATTTTTCTAGAGAAATTAATAATATTACTTCTTCAAAAAGAATTTTAATGTCTCCAGATTTAAATGTTGAGTGTTTATCTGCTACGTATTGTTTAACGTCAACCTAGATTAATTCAATAGGGTTAAGTTCACAATGATACAGAGACATGTGAAGTATTATGTTCTTTTGCTGCTTAGCCATTTCATCTATTACATACCTATCATAATGTTTATGTTGCTTACCAAGTTTTAGAAGTTGGATCTTAAGCATTTGGTAGTCGAATTCAATTTTTTCCCTTATAGCCATTTTTAAATATCACCTTTTTTAGACGTCGTAGATATTTTTCCAGCTTTCTCGAATAATAATGCAGTTATCTTCTAATTTTGGTAGAGTGTTTGAAAACCACTCTTTGAACGATTCTCCACACATTTCTTCATGGTAGTCACCGGATTTTTCAACTCAAATACATAAAGTGCATTAGAGACAAAGCCTTCTTCACTTCCAATATGGCATATAATGAGCTGTTTTTCACATACCTGATGGGTTTTTAAAACCAGTTAAAAGTTCATCCAAAAAGGCTTGTCTGGATGAAAAAACCGACATATCGAAACATACTTTTGATTTGGTGTGGCCTGCGTTAATCCAAGTCTCATCAGATAATATATTTTTTGCTTTTCTTCTCTGTACCGTTTTATTTTTTGTGGCGTAGGACGAAACAATTTCATTTTTGTCTAAAAGCAAACTATTTTTTCCTCGAGTTTTAAATTTAAAATTAAGGATTTTGAAAAGCTTGTAAAATGTAGCTCGCTTAAAAGTAGACAAATATGGATCATCGTTGACTTCTTATAAAACCTTATCAATTGTTGGAAGTTAATTTCTAAAGAAGAATTGATGTACTTTGCGCCTTATTGCATTTTTATCAAAATCATCCACAGACCACTAATTTGTTTATAACGTAGCTTTCTTTTTGGTTCAGAAAATTTATGAATCTGCCTATACTCCTTCATAACATTAAAAACGGTTTTAGCGCACATCCCTGTTTTATCAACAACTCTCCTTTCAACATCATGTACCAACATATCAGGGTTCTATAAAATTTAATGCTTGTAAATATTAAGAACCATTTCTTTAGTACGGATGACCAAATGTCCCTTATTCAGTCGCTTTTTAGAAGGAGTAAAAACATTTTTCTGGACTTTATCTGCTGTATCTGTGGAGGACATAGTGTCACGCAGCAATTACAAAATATAGTCAATTAAATGTCCATAAAATAGAGTAAAACATGTTCAAACTAACAACAACCACAAAAACAAAAAGAATAAATAACACAATATATGTATGTATATCTAAACTATAATATAATGAATTACAATCAATCAAACATACAAAATGTCCAAACTAACCAACACGGTGAATGCTACCAAAACGCCGTTTATAATTATCCAAATTGAACTATGACAAAAAATATTTGCGCGACGTCTAAATGACAAACGACCGATTAACCAATAGAAGCGCAAAAAAATGTCACGTGAGCTGTTGCTGGATGGGAGAAATTGTTTTGACGCGGCGTAAATGAAATCTGAATAGACTTTAGTTCAAATAACTTTTTGGAGAGTGGCGTAAACTTTAGAAGAGATGAAGGTGTTACTTACCCATGCCGTACGCCAATGGCAAAGTTTATTTAATTAATTTTTTTGCTGATATTTGTTTCTTATAACACGAAAAACGTTTGCTCATTATAATTTTGTAAAAGTCCAAAATTACAAAATTAATATAAACAGAATCTACCTTTGAGGGTAAATATATCGAAAACCAATCACATTATGAGTTCCCAACAAGAGTACATGATTTATTTAAAAAAAAAATCAAAAAATGTAAAATCATAATCCATATAAGTTTTAGGAAAGTGGCGTGAACTTTAGAGGGGATGAAGGTGTTACTTATCCATACCGTACGCCTCTGGGAAAGTTTATTTAAATGATTGTTTTGCTGATAAGTGTATCTTAAGACACCAAAAAAATTTACCGAAATTAGTAAAATTATTCTGAAAAATAAAAAAAATTAGAGCCATTAATGATTTTTAATTTTCAACTTTCAGAAACCAGTATTATCAGGCATGTTTCGTTTAACTCTCTTATGTTTAATCAGAGAATCTTCAGTTGTTCTGTGTCCTATTCTTTATTCTAGTTAAAAATTTCACAACCCTAACTTTTCTATAATACTTTTTTGTTTTTTCATAACCTATTTTACAAGACGTTAAAAAAAATTAGATAGGAGGGCCTGTTTTTTATTGTTTGTTAAATTTAAATAGCATACCTACATTATTTATGTTGTTTCCTCGTTATTTTTTAAAAATGTAAAATAAAATGTGGCTATTTAAAAATTTCAAATTGAATAAGTAGAACTACCATTTTTAATTTTTTTATTATGCCCTCTAGTTCAATAAACTACAACCCAATACTTAGTGCAGTGTTTTATTTTTCAAAATAAATTATAATAAAGTAAATAGGTATGTGCATATGTATATCCCCCAGCTGGATTGATCATGTCCGGATTTTGGGAAATGAAAAGGTGGCAACCCTATCTTCATCCCTCCAAAGTTCATCGATGTTGTATTCGTGTTCAACGTTCAGCATTGGGTTAAAATAAATATGATCACCCTAATATACAAAATTCTGCTTGAAACGGTATAATTTATTAAGCAAAAATATTTTTACTATTATTAAAAATTTCCCATAATGACATATTTCTACTCTCATTTTACATTGTAGGTACTTATTAAATGCCCACATAAAATCTGTATCGTAATATTCATTACGATACAAATTATTTTTGTTCTGATACAGATTATTCCAATTATTACGATCCAGATTTAGTCCGTCGGAAAGCCCAGTCTAGGACGCAGAAAAAAAAAACGAGGTATAACCAAATGGGACCTTCACCATTTGAAAAAGCATGCTTTTTTACATTAAAAATGGAAATTGACGACTCTCTCCATTGGTCGAGACTAAATATATAGGAAAAAAACAAAAAAAAGGTGTTTTTTTTGTTAACTTTGAACACGCGTAACTTTTTAACTAAAGAAGTTAGAATAACAATTTTGTTTTGTTTTATTCCTTATTCAATTTCCTTTCTTACAATGTATTTGCGTTTATAAAAATGTTGTAAACTATATTAAAAAAGAGTAATATTTAAAAAAAAAAAAAAATTGACAATATTTTTTTAATCCACCTTGTCATAACTTTCTTATGCAAAGAGCTATTTATTATTTTTTTGTTTTAAAAACTGCGCAATTTAATCAGCTGCATTTTATCTCGATTAATATGGGGTTTATTTTAAATAATAAAAGCGCTTGCGGCTTTTAAACGTGGGGGCGCCTGGCTCGGCGGCCGGATTGATAGCGGGTTTTTTCATTGCGATCGACATACCTCTTGTTGCACACACTCTCGCAGTAATGTTTTAAATACAATTTTTCATTAGTTATTTGCACTATGTAGTGAAAATAAATCGTAATTTGATTATTTTCTCCCAAAAAATTCTAGTACTTTACAAAAATAATAAATAATTGTGGTATAAATATATTGTTAAATACAAATTTTAACAAACAAAATTAAAAGTATCGAAAAATATATAATCAACAGGATCTTCAGATTCATTTGTATTTTCCTTTCGGTGACGATTAATATTAATGCAATTCATTTTGCATTTGCAATTTGAGCTGCAAGATACCTCCTCTTTTTTACACTGACCTTTTTTTTGTGTTGCAGTTCTTGTCATTACAAAATGAGCAGGGCATGATTGCACCGATGGTCAAATCTATAAGCCGGGTCGAAAAGGATTAGTAAAAAGGTATGGGCATGATTGCACCGAACCGATGGTCATGAAATTATCGTTATCTATTGGGTTTTCCCTAATCTGTAATGTACTTAGAACTCACCCTTCAATAAGCTATTAATAAATGTATATATAACTGGTATATATTTATTTGAAAAATTCAATGTTCTTCGAGATTTTGAAATTTATTCATTTGAGAGTGAATTATTGTATTATAAAAATGGAATTTGTTTTAAGTGAACGCGGAAAAAGCAATTTAATTTTAAATTCATATAAATATTATAGTAGTGATAAAACTGCTATCGGCAGAAAATGGAGATGTATAAACAGAACTTGTACAGGAAAAGTAGTGCTAGATGACTTTGGAACAACAATTTTAACGCAACCAAGTGCCCATAATCATTCACCCGTTAAAAATTTGGAAAGAAAAATTGTATCAGCAGCTGTGAAAAGAAAAGCAGTGGACGATATCACAGTAAGACCATCTAAAATTATTAATAGTGTGCTTCGATCTTCTCCGATGGTGATGAAAATGACGACAAACGATATTTATAACATTCGCAAGTGTGCATATGCCGCAAGGAGATCTATAATGCCTCCTTTACCGGGAAATATGAGTGATGTTCACGAGTGTTTAAATTCTGTAGCTGCAAGAACAGTAAGTGGTGAAGATTTTCTATTGGAAAACGATTGTACTAACAATATTATTATATTTTCGTGTAAAACAAATCTCATGTTTCTTTGTACTTGTGACAGGATTTATGTAGATGGCACATTCAAATGCTGTACGCAATATTTTTACCAATTTTTCACCATACATGCAATTAAAAATGGCCATTATGTACCGTTAGTGTTTTGTCTTCTACCAAATAAGGAAAAAGCCTCGTACAAGGCTATATTTGATATTATTTCAAGAAAATGTTTATTTATCACTTGGGTATACATTTTATCCAGTTGAAGTAGTTGCCTATTTCGAACAAGCTATTCACTCGGCAGTTACAGAAATGTGGCCTAATTCATCTTTAAAAGGTTGCAGGTTTCATTTGGCACAAAGTTGGTGGAGAAAAATACAAAATGTAGGATATTAATTTAGTGTATTATTTTGTTTTATTTTGTTTTTTTATATTCATAGTCAACAACCCTAATTTTCATTTTTTTAATCAGATTTTATGGGAGACTATTTTTAGTAAAGTATGTATATAGTTATTAGTTAAGTACTGTGAATTTTTGTAATCACTTAATAAAATAACTACTTTTATTCATGACTACATTGTTTTATTTATTATTATGTATAAATATGCATGTATTAAAATATTCTTCTGAAAGCTTTATACAAAAAAAAATAAAAAACTGTATATTAGAAAATAAACTCAAAAAATACTTTTAATAGTTCTTCGCAATCTCACCTTTTCTTTATTAAATATTTAAATTGTAATTATACGAGTAAAAATTGTACGTATATTTTATTATTATGTGTCATTTTAGGTCATATTATCAAACATTTATATGGATAAATAGCCATATTGGTGAGTTAATCAAAAAAGATCCCTTTCGATATGGATGGATTTTAAATGAGGACAATTTTATGGTTCCAGAAATAATGCATCAAAATCCAGTTCCAGAAGATATACGACTAATTATCTCCTTATTTTGTAATGACAAGAACTGCAACACGAAAAAAAGGTCAGTGTAAAAAAGAGGAGGTATCGAGAGAAAAATACAAATGAATCTGAAGATCCTGTTGATTATATATTTTTCGATACTTTTAATTTTGTTTGTTAAAATTTGTATTTAACAATATATTTATACCACAATTATTTATTATTTTTGTAGAGTACTAGAATTTTTTGGGAGAAAATGATCAAATTACGATTTATTTTCACTACATAGTGCAAATAACTAATGAAAAATTGTATTTAAAACATTACTGCGAGAGTGTGTGCAACAAGAGGTATGTCGATCGCAATGAAAAAAACCCGCTATCAATCCGGCCGCCGAGCCAGGCGCCCCCACGTTTAAAAGCCGCTAGCGCTTTTATTATTTAAAATAAACCCCATATTAATCGAGATAAAATGCAGCTGATTAAATTGCGCAGTTTTTAAAACAAAAAAATAATAAATAGCTCTTTGCATAAGAAAGTTATGACAAGGTGGATTAAAAAAATATTGTCAATTTTGTTTTTTTTTAAATATTACTCTTTTTTAATATAGTTTACAACATTTTTATGAACGCAAATACATTGTAAGAAAGGAAATTGAATAAGGAATAAAACAAAAAAAATTGTTATTCTAACTTCTTTAGTTAAAAAGTTACGCGTGTTCAAACTTAACAAAAAAAAACACTTTTTTTTGTTTTTTTCCTATATATTTAGTCTCGACCAATGGAGAGAGTCGTCAATTTCCATTTTCAATGTAAAAAAGCATGCTTACCATTTGGTTATACCTCGGTTTTTTTTCTGCGTCCTAGACCGGGCTTTCCGACGGACTAATTATTTTTTCATTGCAATACAGATTAGGTAAGAAATAACATATGGATGAGCAATATATGTAACTATTATACATCATTGGTGTGATTGTGTGATCTGAATGGGCGAGTTTAGTGTAAACGAATTTAACGAATCTAATACTATTAGCTGTTTAAGCACATAAATAATTATCTCTACAAAAAATAGTAATTTTCTCTACAAAAAATAGTAATACTTTACATCCCTTCTTATGATAAAAATTCAATTTTGTTGAAAAATGTTCTATAATATTGTATAAATTTTAAGTCTTGTGAATAAAACAGAATTCTGCTTTTGGCCAACATTTTCTGACGTCGACCATAAATGGTAAGACAGCAGTAGTCGTTCACCATGTTCACAAAATAAAGCATCGTACATATATAACACATTATTACATTATAAGCAGTGATGGTTAGAGAAAATTTTAAATAACTTCTATAAGTGGTAAGTACATTTATTATTGTTTCTAAATAGTTTACCATTAGATAACTAATTTAAATAACACTAGATTATTTTAATAAAAATAGTTATGGCCAACGATCGATTGTTGTGCCAAGTTCGATGATGTTTTTTCGATTTAATTGTGACATACCTACATTCTCATTTTTTTAGTTCTCCGACGTGGTCATTTAATATCCCAATCACTGTAAAGGTTATAGATATCCCCGTTTTATGGGTATGAGCAGTTCCATAGGTATTAATTTTTATTTCATATTTTTCAGGTGCAGTAAAACCAACTGAGACTGAGAAAGCTATTATTACAGTTATTTATTACATAATGTAATTAGGACTTTGTTTTTTTATTAATTTTATCTTAACTTATCATTATTATTTTATTATTAGTCTGTTGAAACCTATCAACGTGTTTCATTAAATTTTTTTTTAATTTTCCTCCCACTTTAAACAATACCCCGTATCTCAAGAGATTGACATTTATTATTGTGCAATAACACGTATCTAACGATTTTTTAAAATAATACTAAAATTATTAAAAATAAATTTAAATAATTATTTTTAATTTTGTTCCAAACTCTATAAGCCATCTGGTAAAAAGCAAGATCTGTTTATAAATCAGCAATATAAAAATGTCGTTTCCTGAAAATGTGGCGTTTTGCAGATACGAGCTATTGAATTGACATCGTCGATATGGTCTCCAAAAAACTGTAACAATTTTTATGCTTATTCCCTAGATTTTTTTGGTGTATAAGATATACATACATAATAAAATAATCTATAATAGTATACCTACATTGCCGAAGTAAAATGTAACTAGTTTTAGTTACATCCCATATAAATTGCGAGGTAAAAACTATTTGCATTTATGCAATAAATTCTTTAAATAGATAATAAATAATAAAGTTATAGTACTTTAAGAAGTTCACTTTTAAATCAATTATTTAAAACAATCTATTTTTGCGCCATTAACCGCGTCATAATGAAGCGCCTATCTCTATTGGTCACTGAAGAATCTGTGATACCGTAGCACTAGACAGTTGATTGTTATCTTTTTCTAATAGTAACATTTATTATCTCTTTCTAAAATCAGATTAAAATGATATTTTCATTTCTTATGATACAAAAATGTCAAAATTTCTAACCTCAAATCGATTGTTGGAAACAAAACATTGAAATTGCTTTTAAAAAGTGTGATAAAATAAACATTTGTTTAATTTTGTGTTACATTAAAAATATCTGGTTAAGTACTTGGTCCCTATGAGAAGTAAAAATTTTTTATGAAAGTTCCTCAAAATCTAGACATAGACATTCAAAAACGATAGTGGGATAAGGGCTGTTGCAAAATACAAACTACCATTGTGCTTTTGTATTTGTTTTGATGTAAGTAAAGATAATCTTAAATTATTTTTGTTTCCAATGTGATATAAATTGATAAAACTTACCTTGTTGATCAACTAGTAGGTCAATATAGGTACCTACCTTTTTACTTAACACTGATTCTGAGGGTACTAATTATTTTGCATTATTTTTTAGGTAAAAGAAGATGCAGAAAACTGGATCCATTTCAAAATTATGGGTAAAAACTTGACAATAAAACAAGATGTGCTTCATAAATATACCACCTGAAAGGTACTTTAACTGACCCTGCCAAAAAGATTGAACATTTGAATTGTATTGTCATTCCATAAATAAATGTTATTAATTACTTAAATGATTATAATAAAGCTTGCCTGTTATTTATTGTATTCTTTTTAAACAGAAATGTATAAATAAATTACCTACAATAAGTACAAAAACTTAATTTATTAAACTTGTGTTTTATATATTGTTTCTATTATTATGTATTTAACAAAAGCTAATAGATGTATTTAAAAAACAATTGCTTTAAAATATGCAAATCATTTAGGTGTTTTTTTTTAATTCTGGTAGTTTTGCGAAATCTATGAAACTTCACAAAAGTAAATACCTGAACTATACCTATACAGTAAACTGTCAATGTCTTACCTACCATAAATAAACCTTAAAAGACTCTGTTAACGGTAATATAATAGGTAATTGATAAATAAATATGAAGAAAACGACAAAACTTATTTTTATTTGAATTCATTATAAATATATAACACTTCCAAAAAATACTCGGCGGGCGTAATTTCGGCCGGTAATCCCCTCGCCTACCTGCTAAAAGCAAAGTGCCCATCTAATGGCTTAGGTAATTTCGGCCGAGGATAATGTTTATGATAGGATTTTGGAATATACCTGAAAATAATAATCTACCCTTTTCATATTTCCATTTCTTAGAAAAGTTAAAACATTTACATTCATCTTTCTTAGTTTGATTTTCATTAGTTTAACAATGTGATTACCTAATTACAAAATAATAATCTACCCTTTTCATATTTCCATTTCTTAGAAAAGTTAAAACATTTACATTCATCTTTCTTAATTTGATTTTCATTAGTTTAACAATGTGATTACCTAATTACAAAGTACCGGATCTTTTAATATTAAGATACTAACCACTTATTTTGTGGGCGACCAAGAGATAGAAAACATCTATATTACATGATGGCAGTTTCGATAGTAAAGAGTTCACGCGGTTGTGACTTGCTTATTGTAGAAAAATTTTCATTTTGTAAACAAGACATATTAAAGAGTGGGGAAGTGCGTGCATGCAAGCGAAAAGCCCAGGAGGACATATCGGAGAAACCTTCGAAAATTATAAAAAGGGTCCTTTCGACAAATTTACCGGACGAATTGATTACCGCGGATGTAAATCTCATAAGAAGAAATGTGTATAACAGTCGTCGTCAGCTCTTGCCAGCCCTGCCTAAAGATATTCATGAAATACATACTGTAGTTGATATGTATTCTCCTAAAACGACAACAGGTGATATTAACAGTTCAGTTGATAATATTGTTTTTTCTTGCCAAACAAATATTACTTACGTTGTGTAAAATGAATGTTATATATATGGAGGGCACATTTTCTTTTTGTACGAAATATTTTTATCAATTATTTACCATTCATGGCCTGAAAAATGGGCACTATATACCTCTTTTATATTGTCTGTTACCAAATAAGACTGCTGACACATATATTAAACTTTTTCTGTTGCTTAAATCTAAAATTTTGGAAGTTTTTAATATAGTTTTTGAACCGATGGAGGCATTCGTAAAATTTGAAATATCAATACATATCGCACTAAGAAATGTTTTGTCAAAAACGAAAATAAATGGTTGTAGATTTCACTTACATCAAGCGTGGTACAGGAAAATTCAGTCTTTAGGGTTAAGTCAAATATATAAACACAAAAACTCTGAAGAAAGTAAATGGCTTATTCACACTTTTGGGCTTACTTATTTAAAACCATCAGATGTTGAGGATTGTTTTATATTTGATTTAATGTCTTGCAAACCAAATAATGAACTGTTGGATAAATACGCAGACTATCTATTACAATATTATATAGCACCTGATTCCGATTTTCCACCAAATATATGGGCAGACGAAAATCCATCTATAAAACGGACCACAAACGCTTGTGAATCGTTCCATTCTAAATTGAATTCTTCATTTTATTCTTGCCACCCTTCAATATTTATTTTTATAGAAAAGTTAAAAGAATTCCAAATCGATTCATATTTAAAAATAAAAAGTTTAAATATTACAGCAAAAATAAAAGACAAGCAAGTCAGAAATAAATTAAAATTTATTGAAAATATGGTAAATATGCTTCGGTCTGGAAAAATTTCTAGATTTAATTTTGTTAACTGTATCATATCAAAGTTCGTAAAAATGTAATGTATGTTTTTAGCTCTAGTTTTTAAGTAATCGTGTCTTTGATTTTGGTTTAATAAAGAATGTTATAGCAATTCTAGATCTTATTTTATTTTACCTGCTCCTTCCGGCCGAAAATACCTATACGATAAAAACGAACCCTTAAACCTCCGGCCGAAATTACATATCCCCTTTAGGTACCTGTCCTTTTTCCGGCCGAAATTACATCCGCCCAAAATATTTGCCGACTTCATAATATCATTTAGTTCTTGTTCATGAAAAATAATCTTCTATTATTTGAACGTCTTTATTTATTTCAAAATTTGGATATTCCACACAGAAACCCATTGTTTATTAGAAAGCAACATTTGCAGTTGAATATGGAAGCATAATTTTCTGGTCACTTTGCATTCGATATAAATCGATCCACTCTTATTATTTTCAAAAAGCACACATTTAATGTTTTTAATTCGAAGAAGAATCGACATCCTCTAATCATTAGAACTTCAAACTTTTGACAACAGTGGCCTTTTCTAATAACACAATGTTGATGTGATGGAAGGTTGTTCACTTCGATGGTGTTTAGAAGCCACAACAAGAAAGCAACACTTGAAAAAATAGAACTATGTAAAATCATTTAATACCGTATTTTGAGCTTCTTCATATTGATTGAAATTTAAATTACCTTCGAAAGCAGAATATTCTGTAAATATATAAGATATGACCTTTTCCTTTTGTTCATTACTGAATAATGCTATAAACTTTTTGTGTTCTGGTGTAATTTTAGCTTTAATGTTACAAATGGTAACCGAACATATGATAGTGCACTTCCTTGGAAGACCTACAATAGAATAGAAAAAGTTAACAATATTGAGTAGTGAGTTTGTATAATATAAAAATGTTTCTTTCTTAAACACAAATCTCTTTGAATACAATAATTCTACAAAGAATTGGAGCTTAGAAAGTCTACCTACGTTGCGAATTTCAGAGCCAGTAAACTTTATATTATTTATATAAAAAATCATTAATCATGTTAGAATCCACCTTGCGTAACTTGAAAACGATTTTTCTTTTAATCCTGTTTGTACTTTGGCCATTTTTAAAAAATTAAATAATTTTAAAATAAATCAAAATAATCGAAAACGAGGTTAGGATGATTTAGACATTTTAGACGAACAGATGAATCCACATAGCCAGACTTAGAGAAAATAGTTCGCAATATGGCGACTATGATTTGAATAACATTTCGATTAAGAAGAAAGTTTATTGAAATAGTAAGTGTCAAGTTGCTTCATAAAAACTGAATTTAAACAATTATTCTTTTAGTTTTAATATATATGTTTTTGTGTTAAATTATACGATCTTAACCTTTAAATTTTCGGTTATCCGGAATTTCAATAAATCTTTATAGGAAGGGCAACAAGATAAAAACATATCGAATATTTTCTGGAAGGTTATAAATTGGCCAATCAGATTTTAGGCTTCATTATGACGATGCTTAAAAATAATTGTGGCGCGAGTTTCAAATTTGCTTGATTTTTTTGAATTTTAAAAAATTCTTGTAGGAAAAGTTGAAAAGACAAAAATTTCAAAAAAATATTTTTAGATTAGATTTTGTACTAGCTTATAGAAAAAAATATTTTTGAATTTCACTAAACACGCCCATTATCGACTGTCGATGTCACTCTGGTACAGAAGCGCCATCGTAATTTTATACATATTGAAGGACACTTTTCGTATACAAAGATAGTTCTTCTTACCACTCCATAATTCAGGCAAATTCAAACTAAATACTAATACGTCTCGAAGAACTGTCAGTCAAGAAATTCATGATCACAGACTAGGTAACTCATGACTATCTACGATGCGGGCGTGGTATTCACGGACATTGGCCAGTAGCTATTACATAATGAACATTCTGTCTCTAGAGTTAGAATAAAATACGTGTAAAATACATAAGAGGCAAGTGTTTCAATGTCAAGAGCGAGAATGTTTTCTTTTTGTTATTATAAGTGGTTTAGGAAGAACTACAGTCAGTAGTAGCCGTGAAGAAAGATATTTTACAAGACATTTTTAAAATTATACCAGCTATTTCTTTTGTTAAAATTTACTATACAGGGTGAGCCACCGGTAACGCCTCGTGCTGTAGAGCCAAAACTAATTGCTTTTTCTAATATGTTTTCACAACGAAATGTATATCAGAAAAGTCAACAAATTAAAAACCATTTCTATTTTATTTTATAGTTGAATTACCCTCAACTTTTCTTTATAGCTACACCAAATAGTATGGAGATTACATAGCCAGTTATATATTAAAATCGTATTTATTTCAATGGCCTGTATAAAAAAGAAACAATAATTGAAAACCAATATTTTTTCAATTCAAAAGAAATATGTACAAGGTGAGTCAAAACTGAAAATGTGCCATATTTACACTTTCATTGGAGTTTCCTGCATTTCCTATACCTAAAGGTAATAATTTTGGGAGATTTTTAAATTAAAATGACCAAAAAGATAAATCAGGAAATAATTTAATTTTAACTGGTCACTGGTTAATAGGAAATAGACTATGTTTGTTAATTAGTAATTATAGAACTTAACCAGTTATTGATAAAACAAAAATGAGAAAATGTATTTTAGTTTTGACTCACCTTGTACAGATTTATTTCAAAATGAAAAAAATAGTGCGCCGGCATAATGTTGACTAACATCGAAAAACTTTTACCGGGAAAAAATTGTTTTCAACTGTTATTTTGCAGTATACATAACGTGTACAAGCGTCATGCTTTGTGCGCATAAGTCCCGCTTTCGAGCTATATGTCCCACTGTACCCAGAGAATGCATTCTAATAAAAAATGTTTTCTTATATGATTAAGGACTAGTGAAGCCTCCAGTATTGAAAGCCAACGGTTACATAAATAATCCATGTCTACAGTTCCATTCTTATTCAAAAACTAAACCAAAATATAGAAAACCAGCCCACCAGACTACAAGATTAGTTCTAATTTTTAATAAATAAACGTAAACCGTTAACTATTTTACTTATTTTTAATATGTTTCATTATATTCTACTGTGTTTTACTATATTTAATTGCTAATAAAATGTACAGGTGTCCCTCTCTGAGGAAAAAAATTATGGTGACTTTAAGTACTGAAATCGATACGATTTTCGTATGTAACTGGTTATAGCGTGTGCAGTTCAATTTTATTTTGTATTGTTATGGATATGTATCACTTTCCTAAAGAACCCTGTATAATTGAAATTATTTTCAAATTGGTTTCTTTTCTGATATACATCTCGCTGTGAAAATATATATTATAATAAAAGCAATTAGTTTTGGCTCTACAGACCGATGCGTTACTGCTGACACACCCTATATTTTAAATATTTACAAAAGATCATATTTTACATTATATTTTTCATCAAATATCTTTTGTAGTCTAATTCAGGCCAAACATTTTTGTGCAAAAAAAGAAGAACAGTAATGAAATACCTACCAAGTAAGATATCATCCTTGTTGTATGTTTTGAGTTGAAAACATACGCTAATCTAAAGAAATCAGAAATTATGGCCACTAAATATCATGCCACTAGAATTTATTTATCTCTTCGCTCACAGATATCGTTGATACCATACTTTGTCCAGACACCAAAGAATTTTATTTTCGTAGGATGGGCAAATATTTGCCATCTCAAACACAAAACCAAAGAAAATGTGGTAACATGATACCGGTGAACCTAAAAAAACATCGCTATTTTTATTGTGTATCAAAATATATCAGTGTCAGGTATTTTTTGTATAAAAAACCTTTTTTATTTATGATTTTTTATGGTTAACCTTGAGTTTTACCAAATTTATCTGTGTTGAAAATCCTTGTAATAACCCTTTTCGAAGCAACCCTTTGCGAAATAAAGATATAAAACCAAATTGCACGTTTTTTTCTCTTAACTTTGACGGTACGTATTGTAAATCGTAGGTATAACCCTTTTATCTCGGTTGTAAAACCCTTTTGCCAATAAAATGGCAATTGTGAGGTTTTTTAACAAATACTCTCTAACCCTATCCTTTTTTTACAATTCGAAAATTGCATTCAAGCTGTAAAAGTTTATTGGAAGGGTTGTAATGTTCGCAGAATGGCTTGTATGGAATTTTTGGTGTTTTTCCTCATACTTTTTTTAATTCTTTTGCTACTGTTACACTAATACCAATAGTTTTGTCACAAAATTTAGAGGTCCAAAAATAGGTTGTAATGATTAAATATCAAAATGGCTTTTAAATAAAATTTGTTTATTTTCTTGACATTAATTAGACAAGTCTTTTTTTTATGTCAGCTGCATTAAAATGTATTTCTAGAAAAAAGCCTGAAAGTATTTACCGTGCTATAGCCGAATGTCAATAAAAAATACCTTGTCTAAATCTTCCAAAAACTGTAACAAATATTTTCAGATTTTACTATTTCCACATTTTGACTTTAAACAAGTAAATTATTTATTTGTATACAAAACAACAGCTGCTGTAGGTTTTCATGATTTAAATATTTATATGAATAAGCTTTGTTGTCCTTGTATAGTATCATATAGAGGGTGTTACTTATTGATATACTCAGACAAAATATTGCAGAAGGTGAGTCATATACATGATTAACACTGTTGTCTATGAATGAAAATTCCGACAGAGTCAACATAGGCCGCGTATCAATTACCAAATAATTATTTATTATTTATTAGGTATTTGTTAGTAAACTTTATTAAATTTGTTTGTCAACATCTTTATTTAAACAAAGATGATGCGTTAAATACCTATACGTTTTTGATAGTTTTCAAGAAATGAATATATTTATTCCCTAATGACTTCGTAATCTGTGTTTAACGGTTTTAAAATGTGTTTTAAGTAAATAAACGACAGACGGGTTACAGATTGAATATTGTCAGCACAGGCACAAAGACAGTTGAAAACTAACTTTCGACGAAGTTAGATTTGTATCGCTTTAACTATTTACGATAATTATTTTATATTTTATAAACACTTTTTTGTATAAGTGCTCTTTTCTGATATACGAGTAGGTGTTCATGTTTGTGCCTTACAATTTGGTAGTGGTAGTGCATATTCGAGAGGAGTTATATTTATTGTGTATTGTATTAGGTAGGTACTTTAAAAGTTTGTTAAATAGTAAAATATTGGTGTCTTTATAAATTTAATAGTAGAATTATATTGTTACAATAGTAATGGATTCAGAGGCGGGTCCAAGTGAAACCCAATTACGTCGGCGAAAGCCCTTATCATAGGATGAAAAGAACATTATATGGAAAGTGTATGATGGACTGAATCAGACACTTCCTACAAATGAAGCTGTAAACCGCAGTTCTTTTTTAACTGGAGTATCTGTTTCAACAATTGAACGTATTTTACGCGAAAAGACAAAAAAGGCTCCTTAGAAGCCCCTAAAACGCATACCCGTGGTCGAAAATTGTTGAAATTGGACGATAACGAAAAACAAATCATTCGAAGAACTGTACATTCTTTTTTTTTTTTTCGAAAACAAAGCCCCAACACTTAAAGTTGTTCTTACGAAATTAAGAGAAAACGAAGAAATTCCATTAATGAGCCGTGAAACTTTACGAAAAATTTTATGGGGCCTAAAATTTTTGTCAAATGGTGTAGAAAATCAATTTTAATTGAGAGGTCAGATATAGTGTCCTGGCGACGGCTTTATTTACGAAATATTAAAGAGTTTAGAGCCGCTAAAAAAAAGATATACTATCTCGATGAAACGTGGGCGAATGCTGGATACAAGGTATCTAAGATATGGCAAGATACTTCTGAAACTAGTCATCGCCAAGCTTTTACAGAGGGATTATCTACAGATTTGAAAGCACCATCAGGTAAAGGACAGCGCCTAATTGTTACCCATATCGGAAGTGACAGTGGATTTTTGGAAAATAGCGCTCTTGTGATTATATAGAAAAAAACAGGAGACCACCACGAGGACATGAATGCCGAATGCTTTGAAAAATGGTTTACTGAAGTATTACAGCGTGTAGAACGAAATTCAAGTATTGTACTAGATAACGCTTCTTATCACAGTCAACGTCAACGAGTTGAACGCATTCCGATAATGTCCAGTAGGAAAGCGGATATGCAAACCTGGCTGCGGGATAAAGCAATAACATTTACTGAGGAGATGCTTAAAGTGGAATTAATGGACCTAATAAAGGAACACCGCCATAAATATATTCAATACGTTGTCAACACAATGGCTCGTGATCGTGGTATTACGGTATTAAGACTTCCCCCTTATCACTGCGAATTCAATCCTATTGAACTAATTTGGGCGCAAGTGAAAGGGTTTGTAGCTCGAGAAAATAAAACTTTTAAAATAGCCGACGTTCAAAGTTTATTAAAAACCGGTATAGAACGTATAAAACCTGAAGATGGGCAGAATGATATTTCCCATGTAATTAAGGAAGAAAATAATATGTGGCGCTTGGACGGTATGATCGAAACGGTAGTTGAACCTTTAATCATAACTTTAAGTTCCGACGATAAAGGCGATTCCAGTGATAGTTCTGCAGAATCAATGGATTACGAAACTTCATAGATTTAGAATTCAAGTAAGTGATACCAAGCTTAATTTACATATTTTTATAATAAACAAAATACAATTATAAACATAGATGAATTATTATAACAAAAATAGATAACCAACCTACTTTCATCTAGAAGAGTGCATTTTGATATGATAACGATACCTTTTGCAGTTTTAAGGCCCACCTTCTTCAATATTTTGTTCTAGTATAATATCCCATTTAATTTTCCAATAGTGTTTCTACACCACTGGCATAAAATTAACATATTTTAACAATAAACAAAACAAAATTATAAAC
This sequence comes from Psylliodes chrysocephalus, assembly GCA_927349885.1. Lineage (NCBI taxonomy): Eukaryota > Metazoa > Arthropoda > Insecta > Coleoptera > Chrysomelidae > Psylliodes > Psylliodes chrysocephalus. The sequence goes on along the minus strand of OV651818.1, from coordinate 27,720,236 downwards.
ATAGACAAAAATAATAAACAAAAATAGATAACCAACCTACTTTCATATAATAATATTTACTATTACCGCATTTAATTTGCCAATAGTTTTTATACGCCACTGGCGTAATTCATTTTGGCAATAAGCATGCATTTATGACTAGTTGGCACGTGATTCCGATAACTTCTGCAGTTTTAAGCGCGTGATTTCATTCATTATGCTCTGGTATAGTATGATTGTTGTACGTGAACCAGGAAGGAATCACCTTCTTCAATATTTTGTCCGAGTATAGGCCATTATTTCAAGGGCGCATTTCTGAACCAAATTCAAGTATAAAAGTTTATATAAACAGTGGTGCTAAAAAGTCTGGTTTTCAAGATACAGGGAGTCAAAGTTTAAAAATAGCTATTTGTGTATTAACAGCAGAAAGAAGCACTTTGACGGTTGAGACTGAAAGTTGCTGCGAGACGCGTTAGCGGAGCTCGTCAATCAGTCGAAACTGCCAAAGGACTTTCTGCTCGAATTACACAAAAGATTTTTCTACGATCACACCAAAATAAAATAAATAATTTAATTTTATTAGAAATGGTTACCTTCTTTCGTTATAATATTGAAAGTTCATTTGACACAAGCCTACTCTTCGAAGAGAAAAAAATGTTTCAGTAGTTATTTATGATATAATCATTTAATTATTTACCGAAAATACTGTTGGATGATTTAAAATATTAGACAGTTAAAATATTTTAGATTAGCGAACATTTTGATGTAAAATACCGATTAGCTTTCTTTTATTTAATTCAAATGAAAATAGACAAGCTTGTTTCAAAGTTACTTTTCGCACGTGTGCGCCAATAATGTCAAATTATAACAATTCGTGGAAAACGTCAACTTTCTAGTTAGATTTGAATGTACAAAAGCTTACTTTGAATAGTGATCGTAGAATAAAAATATATTTTTTTTATTAAAATCTCAAAGATCATTTTATCGATATTGTTGAAATTTAGCGTTGCGAGAAAGGTGTAAAAAACAACACTTTTAGATAAAACAATTATTTAAAATAACTTTTCTGTATATTCGGTTTTAATTTTTGTTGACATTTGGTGACATTTCTCTTCGGTTTTACTTTTTGTTGACATTTTAATAAAACTAGATAGGTACACCTCAAAACAAATTAAGGTACATATACTTTTTTTTAAACGTTTACTTATCTACTTACAGGGAGTCAAATAGTACTCTGAATTTAAAAAGAACTTGACATAACAGGTATATGTAGATATATGTATATTATCAATATTTCTGTACTTTTTGTCGACTCTCCCCTAGCATTCTTATCCAGTTATTCATAATAGTTAATAAAAACCTTTATGTAGACCCTTGATGTGCTTAATTAAACATCTGACGATGCTTTTAGGGTCTAATTAACTCTGTCTCTCTTTGTCTCACTCGCGAGCACTTATTATATCGACGTCCTTGTACAGGAAAACGTCTTAAAAAAAGCTTCTTGTGCGTTCTATAGTATGGTACGTCTAATGGGTACATCTTACATAATGTACTTACTTACATGGTGTGTATGGATGGGTTAACTAAGGTTCTAGTGCTCTATTAATATATGCACATTTATTGATGCGGATGGGAATTGAAGGAAGGGAAATAGTAAGTGGGCTTGAAATTAGATCTAAAAACCAAAACAAAAATGTACGTGATTTCTCTGTTTCAAATAGCCTTACCTTCTTTTTAGACTTGGTATGTACATCCTAGTAGCATAGGAGCCGCCATAATTTTTCCCACAGGGACTAAAAGATACAATTTTATGAACCTAACCTTAAAAGCATACATGCTTAATTTTAATTGATAGATAAGTAATCCGGATCGTCTAAACTTGTTCCCGATAATTGGTCGATAAAAGTTTCTTCTTTAGAACTTTGATTAACTTGTTTACAGATCCCGCTCTTCCTTTATGGAGAAATAGTACTCGGTTAAATTTTCTAAATGTTCCACTGTTGTAATACTTGACCTTCTGAACCATGGAGGTATTAGGCAGAGTGGCTACTGTACTAAAGCGGTATGAACTACGGAAAATCGAAGTATGTGACTACGCCATATTCAGCCATATTAGGCATTCCAACTACCTGTCCAAATGGCTACCAGTGGGGACTGACAGTTTAGATATGGCAACCCTGTTGTTATGTTGTGGATAAACAGGGTCAATGATACATATATAGTTGTATAGATTACTCAAAGCTGGTCGTTTGCGAGCGGCCATATTGCCTGGCAAATATTTATTAATTTGAATCGGTTTAGCAAAAATGTGTTCTAAAACCAATTTTCAGCCTTTAGATATTTAAAAAAAATAATTGCTTACATTTTTACTTCAAGGCATAAGCTTATGTTAATTTTGAAAAATATGGATGATCAATCTATGTAACTATCTATTTCATTGACCTTGTTAAATCACCAAGCCTACAGGGTTGCCATAATTTTGCCATATCATAACCTGTCAAAACCCACTGGTAGCCATTCAGTTTAGAATGCCTAATTGTTACCATCCTAATGTCATTTGTGACATTTACTTAAAACGTTTTGTTTCATGATGTGTTTTACTTTTCGATATTTTTATATGGTGTTACTTGAAAGACCTTGAGGACATAATGTTAGCTTGTGCTTTATGAGATTGTGTAGAAATTAAAACATAGGGACCAACCATGGAGTTATGGGAATAACACACAGATTTGGATAGAGGAGATAGGAAAAGGCCATTTTCCCCCGTGTTTCAAAATGTAGGCCGCCATGTTTGCAATTTAAGCGTATCACGCACATGCGCAGTTGCTGTAGTGTTTTGACAGATGTGTCATTTATGTAAACTCGTGTTGATTTTTTCGAAATTCGCTATTTTAGTGAATTTTAGAAGTTTTTACTATAGACAATTAATAAAATGGGAAAGATGTGCTTTGTTTTGGTTGTTTAAACAACGAGGATTCAGAAAACACAAGTAAGACATATATTCTACCAGAACCGTTTTCTTTATTTATAACATTTTTTAGACTATATTTTCTAGAAAACGAACTATCGTAGTACAATAACAAACTATATGTAGGTATCTAACGTTGATAATAGAGAGTTGAAGTATTTCCAGTACGTTAACGTAAACGTGAACGCAGAAAAATAATGTTTACGTTGCTGTACAAAATATGAGTTGAAGTTGTTAAACGCATCGTGACATTTACGTATCATGACAAATAATGACAGTTAATGACATATTATATTGGGATTTCTACTTTTCCTATTAAAAAGAGGTTATTTTGTTTGCGTTACGTGTATACGCCAGAGTCCGTAAGTTTACGTATGTACGTTGACGTAAACGTAAGGATATTTTAATAGGCATGCGCAGATGTCAAATTTCACGTATACGTTTACGTTTATAACATCACTTCAACTCTCTTTAAAAAAAAATAGATTGAGGAAAAAGCGTATAAGTCCAAATAACGCTATTTGGTCCTCACATTTTCATAATTATGATTTAATCGTTTCAAAACGAAAAGATACAATAAAAATAATGCAATACCTTCCATAAATCTGCCTAAAATTGGAGATTTTTATAACATTAGTGTTATGAGGTAAATATCTATACATAAAATTAGCCGTAAAAATTATAACCAATGTTATAGAAGTTCTACAAATACTAAAGAGATGGGTTTCACAATGTCAACTGAAAAATCTGCGTTTATGTGCTTTACTAGACATTGGATCACATTAAACACACATATTAATCTGGCAGACAATAAGTATTTAGGAGTAGTACTAGACCCGAAATTGCTTTGGACACAGCATATAGAACATATAAAAAAACAATGCGAGAAAGGTATTAATTTATTGCGTTGTGTCACAAATAAATCGTGGGGTGCTACACCTTCAATTGCACTTTTATTCTACAAGTCTTTATTAGGTCCATAATTGACTACGGCTGCATTTTCTACGGGTCTTCGTCAAATACAAATTTAAAGAAGGTCCATAGAATCCAGTACAAAGCTGTACGACTTTGTATTGGAGCTATGAAATCATCTCCGTGCAATGTAATTCTGGCAGAAGCTAATGAACCCCCATTATATCTTAGACGACAATACCTAGCTAATAAACACATAACTAAACTGAGAATATATAACTCGTCATTAGTTAATCGAATAAATCTATTAATACAGAGGATCTAACTAACAAATTTTGGCGTAAAAAAGTCACCTTTACTATCATCTGCCTTTCTATACACACAGGAGGTTGTTAAGTACATAAATCCCTCAGTAACTATACCAGTATTTACATTTGATTACAACTCAATTTTCTCTAAATCACTAGTTATATTCCCCTATCACAATGATATACCCGCCTATAAGGGGTCGTCCATTAATTACGTGAGGTGTTCAAGGGGGGGAGGGGATCAAGCTAAATCTTTCCAAATCTCACTTAGGGGAGAGGGAGGGCTTTGTAAATCTGACGTAATTTTTTACTAGTAGAAAACGATGTAAAAATGCATGAAAGTAAAGTAAAATTAAGTTAAAGAATGTTTCTAGAAATTTTATATTACGGCAATATTCTCAAATATTAATCTTTGCTAGTCTTAAATAAAAGTAATAGAACATATTGTGGTTTTTGTTTTTTTTTTTATATATATAATCCAACGCATTTACACCCAAAGCACAAATATTGAAAATATCTCGTGAGATTAAGGGAGGGAGGAGGGAGTTGAGGAAAATATTACGAAATCTCACCAGGGGGGAGGGGGTTAAAAAATCCCCAAAAATACCTCACGTAATTATTGGACGCACCCTAATAAAAAATTATTATTTTTAACAATAGATGACTTAAATATTAAATTAGTTATATACACAGATGGAAGTATGGACCAACAAGGAGTAGGTAGTGCGTTTTTTATTCCAGACAGGGAAGTAACTTTTAAATGTCGGATTCCGGATGTTTGTAGTATTTTCAGCGCAGAAGCCAATGCCATTGAAACAGCTCTCTCCTGGTGCTTGGACAATAGCATTGCAGAAACAATTGTAGCCACAGATTCAAAATCCGTATTGGAAAGCATTAAACACTTTTCAATGAATAACTCAAAAAACTTCATCTTTTGTAAGATAAAACATTTACTATACGGAGTGGCCCAAAAGTCTGGAAACGACCAATTATCTCGTAAATTGCTAATCCTAATTCCAGATTTGATATTTACAATGTTGCCAGATTTGCCGTTTCTCTTATATTATTAGTCACTTTGGTTTTTCAAATTCATCACCCTGTATATTCAATTCAGTCAATATTGGAATCTCCTATTCAATACGAGTTCAACCATTTGTAACACTTATGATTTTATGTAGTCTGGAAGGTCTTAAATAAATAAAACAATCATGAAGAAATGTGGTAGACGCATTCTACCATCGCATCGATTAGGGTACTGTCAACTCATAAATGGAGCACATTTTGAACACTTGATAAAGTAACCATTATGTTAAAAATGTTGTAATCTTTCAATTGTTACGTTTTAATGTAGTTGAAAATATTTTGTATTAAAAAATTTATTGAGACAATTAGGCATTGCCAGACTTCTGATTTATTTATTTAAGACCTTCCAGACTACATAAAATCATAAGTGTTACATATGATTGAACTCGTATTGAATAGGAGATTCCAATAATGACTGAATATACAGGATGATGAATTTGACTAACCAAAGTGACTAATAATATAAGTGAAACGGCAAATCTGACAACATTGCAAATATCAAATCTGGAATCTCCGTATTTCAAAATAGGTGTACCCCAAATTTTGTACAATTAGGACAAGCAATTTAGAAGATAATTGGCCGTTTTCAGACTCTTGTTCCACTTTGTATATTTACTTATATTTACATGAGTAAAGAGCCACAGTGATATTTATGGAAACGAAAAAGCAGACTGCCATATCTGCTTTAGCAGCCAAAGGAGCGAGAATTTGTACTAATTTCGATAATATTCCTTGTTATATGATTTATTTTGTGGTTACAAACTAAATATAATCAACAAATGGAAAAGAAAATGGTCAGAGATATCAATAAATTCTACTAACCCCTATTTTCTAATCCATAAGGATTTACCACATATTTTTATTTTATGTTTAAAAAAATACTCATCTATCATTACACGACTTAAGATCAACCATGGATGTTTCCCGGCCCATTTGCATAAGAAATAATAATAGTCGCCTATTTGTCAAAATGATTTAAATCACCTGTTTTTAATTGTAAAATAAATCCAGGAACTGCTAACTTCATGGTCAAACTCAATAAGTTAAATTTACAATTTCCCACCAACATCCAAGTTTTACTGGCCACCGAGAATAAAGAAATTTACAACTTAATAGTAGAATTTATCTTAACAAATAAAATTTCCATTTAATTAGGTTAATTATTCAATTAATTAATTAAATTTTGTGTGTGCAATTTTATTTTACATATTTTTTCAATCCTTATTTCTCAGGTCCCACATCACACTATACTCTAAATTACCAGTAAAAATCGGACAGGCCCATAGACTGTCAATTCCAAATTGAACAGAATTGGAGCGTTGTGTAATTCAATAGGGATCTTTAAGTGTTAATAAACTGAGACCAGATTACGACCACAAGGCCTGTCCATTGTTCGATGCTCCGCACTCCAAAATCCAAAACCCGCCCTGTATAAACATTTGAATAATATATTTGCGAACCATTATGCCTCCTAGCAGGAGGCGCTGTTCAATACTGCCTGTTATTACCACCTCCGCATCTTCTTTATAGTTTCCGTGCAAAAGCCCTTTTTCGTTTTTTGATAGACTTTTACAACTTTTGGGTAGGGTCGTAAAAATGCGTATAATCATATATTTTCTGGTTTTTATTGGTTGTTAAATTGGACAAATATTGCAAAAGAATTTTTATTTTTTTAAACCCTTTTATCTCATGCCGATGGTTGAACACTTTTGTGCAAATTGGAAGATAGTCTACTAGTATACCGAAAAAAACATCCTGCATATCAGTTTTTATACAAGGTGTTTCATTAGTAAAATTGAATTTATTGCCCAATATATGTAGTGAAAATTCATTTAAGGTGATTACAGCACCCCATTATAATTTTCGGACAAGCATATCTCAAAAAGTATTTTTTTTTTAAATTAAAATTTTGGCAAAATAAATAAGGCACTAATATCTAGAATATGCTTATATTTTAAAGTTTTAATTATTTCCAGTTTCAAAGAAAAAAAATCAAAGGGCTTTAAATTTTAAAATATCATAATGAAAATAAATGCATTCCTCAACAGCAGTATTCTTAATATAATCCCTAAATTTAAGCTCTTAATCTCTTGTTAATGATTTTTTAAGAATTAGTCGAAAGTGCTGGTGTAACGCGTCTGTAACTATCGTATCGTACACTCTGAGTCATCATTTGTTTCTTGCAACGATTTACACTAGTGATGGGCAATTCGAATACAAAATCATTCGAATATTCGAATTCTTACTATCATTTGAAATGTCTCGAATTACCTAGAAATGATTCGAAACATTTTAGACTTTTCAGGCTATTCAGCAATAGAGGACTTCTATACAAGGGAAGTGCAACCAACTTGACAAAATAAAAATGACACTAATGACATAAGAAATCGGGTCACATAAAGAGGCTGTTTTTTTGTTCGATTTTTGGTTTTTCTTATCTACTTTCTTGCCCTTTACATACCATGTTGTACCCGTAACGTAAAAAAGACTTTTTATTTTAGGGTATTTTATATTTAAAGGTTGAAGACATTTATCAATATCAGCTGTGGATAATGTTAAAACATAAGCGTAGCATTGCGATTTATTTTTTTATTGTTAATAGTCTATTTGTGTTTCTCCCGGTTTCTTTAAACATTTTTTTCGTTTGGTTTTATATATTTATGTAAAATGCAAAAATGCTGCTCCTACAAACACAAGTTCCATACACTATACAACCATATACAATACTAGTTACGTTATGCCCATCTATGGTTACGCCTGTGTTCTACCAACAACATGATTGACAGCTGACACTGACAAATGTTTTCAACCATTAGATATAAAATACCCTAAACTAAAAAGACCTTTTTACCCTACGGGTACAACATGGTATGTAAATGGCATAAATGTATATAAGAAAAACAAAAAAAGTAAACTAAAAAACAGCCTCTTTATGTGACCCGATTTCTTATGTCATTAGTGTCAATTTTATTTTGTTAAGTTGGTTGCACTTCTCTTGTATAGAAGTCCTCTATTCACATACTTTGATTACTATACGGGGCAAGAGAGAGGTCCGACACGCCCAACATAGGGCGCGGCCATTTTGAACCCTATGACACAGTTTATAGCTAAAGAATCAGATCGCTCACTCTGCGTCGGCACTTTTTATCTCAATGTTCCAGTTTATACACTGCGCAACTCAGATAATACAATATATGACAACCGCCTATAATAAAACAGCAGTCTTCTGCGTATCCTGAATTTGTATCCCTGGAGTGGATGTTATTTTGGAACTTTCAACTGGTCCGAGTGAGTTAACTGATTCTTTAGCAATAAACTGTGACTCCAAAAATAATATTCACTGACACTGACAGCAGCAAGCAAAATACCAGGTGCGTTTTAATCATCCGCTTCTGCTTCCGGAATTGTCGGTTCAGTCGTTCTAACCTGTCAGATTAAAACAAGAAAACCGACAATTCCGAAGCAGAAGCGGATGATTAAAACGCACCTATTAAAAATATTGCGCCAAGATGTAGACAACACGTAATAAGGGTTCAAAATGGCGGAGTTTCCTATCTCCTTTTAAAAGGCACTCAGAAAGCTGCGCAGTCCGACCATTCTCCGTATAGTAAAAGAAAATCAAAGTATGTGCCTCTATTACTGTAAATCGGCGATATCAACATTATTCTTTTTTTAATTTAAAGGCTTCAACTGCCGCAGCTATTTGGCATAATTCAAATCATTTAGTAGAACTGACATTAGGCTAAATAGTCCCGCCATCTGAGGCCTGTAAATAACCTAACCTCAAAAAAGTCAAGTTTCATAAAAGTATATAATATACAGCGTTGCCAATGTGTGAGCAATTGCCACTGATCTGTAGTAAAATAATATAGATCAGTGGCAATTGCTCACATTTGTAAGCATTTAAAGAAATGTGGAGTAAACGTAGAGCAGTGGCAGATTGTGAGCATTTTGTGAGCATTTTGTGAGCAAACTTAATATTGACTCTTTTGATAACTGACACGCTAAATTTTCAATATAAAACAAAATAAAAAATCAAACATAAAATAACCAAGTTTTTTCTTCTTTTTTACCTCTAAATACAAATGTAAATAAGAAGAGAATTCGAATAATCATTCGATTATTTATATTTTTATCATTCGAATATTCGAATACGAAATTCATTCGATTATGCCCATCACTAATTTACACCAGTTTACAAGAATTTTCACCAGAAAATAGCACTTAATGAGGCGTTTTAGCCACTAATTTCGGCGAATTTTAAAAATCTATTAGCAAGAGATTAAGAGCTTAAATTTGTGGATTATATTAAGAATAGTGTTGTTGAGGAATGCATTTATTTTCAATATATTTCAAAATTTAAAGCCCTTTGATTTTTTTTCTTGGAAACTGGAAGAAATTAAAACTTTAAAATATATGCATATTCTAGATATAATTGCCTAATATATTTTGCCAAAATTTTAATTTTTTAAAAAAATTGCTTTTTGAGATATTCTTGTCCTTTGTCCAAATAATTATAAAATTAAAATATTAACGATAGAAAAAATACAATATAAAAAATAAATGTCATAATTTCTAAAAAAACTCATCCACCTTATAACATGCAGTTTTTAATAATTGGTGATAATTTATTTTATCCAATTTTGACACATTAAAATGACTTTATCAATTCCATAACAACAATAACAAATAGTTTTATTCACTAGCAACTAAAAGGGTGAGTTAAATTTTTTTTAAGTCACTAGTGACTTAAAAAACTTTTAAGTCACTATTAGTTAACCTAATAATGTACCTATATTACTGTCGACAGCCAAATGTGGAAGTCGCTATTTAGGTATCGATATTAGCACTCTTTAGGCATATGTGCATATATTATGTAAAGCCAATATAATAAACAATGGAATCAGTCTAAAAGTTTTATTATAAAAATCAACTTTTAACAATAATTATGGAAACAATGAAAACAATAATACTTAATGGAAACTACAATTGAAACTATCTTTGCATAATTATTTTTTATAATCAAAATAAAAGTTACAGTTATTTAAATTATTAAACTGGAGCTTCATTTCGTTGTTTAATGGAATAGTTAGTTGCTCTGAAACATTAGAAACTACGTTTGAATGGATGGGTCCATTGTTAGAATCGATGTTTGTACCGATGGCGATGGGTTCATTGTTTAAATTGGAAATTTGTAATGTATTCTCCGATATATTATATTTATTATTAGCTACTGTCCCAGCTTTTTCAGGTGCACCTACTGCAACTTCATTACCCAATATTTTTCTTGAAATTTCTATTTTATTTCTTATAGACTGTTCAACATATCCTTCTGCAACTGAGTCAGAACGCCATCCTCCATGTCTTTTTAATATCGATAAATCGGCGCCTGCTTCCACCAGCAAAGAGGCAGAGGATCGTCTAAAATTATGTCCAGTATAGTCTTCCGCATTTTCTAAACCAAGAAACTCTGCTATCTTCTGAGGCATTTTGGAAAATGTGTTGAAACCTACAGGCTGTACCGTGCATTTTTCATTTTTGTAGTTTAGGAATAGTCGTGTATGTAGTACATTTTGCGGGCGCAATTTCTTATATTTCTGAAACACATCAATTGCATTGATATTATTGCTTCCATTGACAACAGTGAATATTCTTTCTTTGTAAGTTTTAGTGTCGGGAATTTTCACCACTAATACACTTCCTCTGTCGTCAACATTATTAGTGGACATCGCTACCAGGATAGCTATTCACTAAGTCATGGGAGCGCTCCCATATATTTTGCTCTCTTACTCTTAGGTGGGTATATCGTGCTTACTCACTTTTAGCCCAGGTACATGCGTAGTAAGGTCAGATTTTATACTATGGGAGGGAGAATTGCGGGCTTGCCAGATTAGGTCCGTATTTATCACAAAGCAAATTTGAATTACTAAGGGCTGATTTCACCGTTGAGTTAAACGGAGATTAAAATGACATTGTTAATGTAAAAATGTCATTTTAAACTTCGTTTAACACAACGGTGGATCGGTCCTTAAATAGTAGATCAAAGTTATTCTGTCGACTTGGCAACGTTGGCATGGGAGTATGGGAGCATGGGAGTGTGGGAGTGCTCCCTTGAGTTAGAGAATAGGTATCCAGTTCGCAAATTCTGCAGCCTCCTGAAGCTCGCCTGGCGGCTCGCGATCTAATTTCTTCTCGCGAATAAAAATTCATTTAACTCACTTGGTGTATAAATATCTAGTAAAGTATTATAGCAATGTGGCTTATATGTTGCTGTTTTTGTGGAGAATTTTTGTTTTTAGTGTTATAATGATGATAATCTCCTTTTTCGTATGGTAAAGGATGTGCATTTTATTCTCCCAGTTTAGAGCGGGTCTCTATAGGGTTTTCTACCCTCTTCAGTCACATTGGAAGGATCAGGGATCGGGTTTGAGGGGGTGGGGTGGAAGGAATGGTGGTAGGTATCTGAAAGAACACTACTGACCCAATGTTTGCCTATTGTTATGAGGAAACCTCTGAAAAACTCATAGCCTCATAGTCGACAGTGGGGATCGAATCCACGACCTCCTGAATGCATGAAAATACAGGGAAAAATTAAAAGATTAATTCTTTTAAATAATGGCCGGCAATGTTCAATGGAACCAGTTGAAAATATGGACCGAATTAGTTTTTCTGATTTTCAAAAATATGTTCGTAGGAGCTACTCCATAGGATTAAGCCACAGCTCACCAAACTATAAAAAAATGCTATAGTAAAAGGTAAATGCTATATTAACTGTTAACAAAACAAGCTTTTTAATTTAAAAGACGACTTTATTGAGTTTATTTGCCAGGTTGTCAATATATGTGTGACAATTTAAATCCTAGTCGATATACACTCCTAAAAGTTTAATTAATATATTAAGACTCATTTGTATTTGTCTTGAAAATAATAATCTCCGTTTTATCACTATTCAATCCAAAAGAATTTGAAAAACCACCGGTTTGCATCATCAAATGACTTTGTCCTTCAAAGACTAAAATTTATTATATGAGTATCATGTGCAAATAATGTTATAATTTTGGCTTAAATGTTTGCCGGTAGATCAGTAATAAAAAAAAAGAAAAAAATGGCCCCATAATCGATTCTTGATGCACACCCGCAATATTTGAAAAAGTACTTGAAATATCGCCTAATGGGACAACAACTATTTGTTTTCTATTATTTAAATAGGACTTTAAATGTTTAAATTTTCTCCACGAATGCCATACAATTCTAACTTACACAATCGGAAGCCTTTGAAAGATCTAAGAATATAGCTGATGGAATTATTTGATTATATCATCAATAACTTTTTTATAACTGATATTATTGCTTTAGTTGCAAAACAATTTTTTTGTAAAAGTATGTAACAAATTGTTTTTTATTACGGACTCTAACATTTTTATAACATCGGTAAAACATTACATCTATTAGCCAAAGGGATAACTTTTCCAAATTTTAGTTTTTCGGGAAACATATTTTGTTCGATACAGATATTAAATTATTGTTATTAAATCGGCTAGATACTTAATGCACTTATGCACGATTACCTCTGTATTGTGAATCAATTAACAATTAGCAGAATTAATTTTTATGGTAAAACCGTTTTTTTCATTAAATATAAATAAAATGTAGTATGACTGCAATAAAAAACAACATTTCATCATGAATACAAAACTATAAATTCGTAAATTAAAGTATTAATTATTTAATTGTAATATAATTGATTTAACTAAATGTCTTTTTCAATTTTAAACATATTAGCTAAATGGTATTTTAATTTAATTTGCCATTTTTGTTTTTAAATCGGAAAAATTATGCATATAGTTTCATTAAAAGTGGCTATAAAAAATTTATGAGAAATTAGGTAAATTATTTATTATCCGTCTTTAACCTCTTGAAGGGAAGAATTTTAATTTAAATATCACAAATCAAAAAAAGTATAAATCTAGTATACATTTACATTTTTTTATTTGTCAGAGTTCTTTACAAAGAGGTGAAAAAAATAACCCTTCGAAGGAGTTGGTGAAATAAGTTCGAAAAAGGTCGATTAGAAAAAAGTACAAAAATTCCAAACTTTTTATTTTCTCATTTTATGTATAATTATTCTGCGAAGAAACTCGCGATGGCTCCAGTCCTCACAGGTTAGGTAAATTATTTAAGGTGTTTTTTTAATTAGAATACACTGTAAAAACAGTTCTGTAAATTTACAGAAGATGACGTTGACAATTTTGTAATGAACGTTAAATTATGTAATTTTTAAAATTATAATATTTAATATGTACCATTAGGTAGTTTTAATTAATATATTACGTAAGTAAACTTAATATATTGTGTAAAATTACTTGCATTACGAATATATTATGCGAGATATTTATTCCTGATATTTTACCACAATATAGTATGTAAGTTTACCATGTAAATGATTTTTACATTATCAGATGTGTGCTTAATATATTTACCTAATGTATTTGGTAAAGTTTACATAATAAATATTGAAAATTTACAGATTTTTTTAAGTGTACTAGAAAAATGTTTCTATTTTCTTTGAATCTAAATGAGAAATAAATATATTAAAGAAATAGAAATATTTTACTGGTATTCTAATTAAAAAAATTTAAACTAATTTACCTAACCTGCGGGGCCTGGGACCAACTACCCTCACCCTCAACCATTTTCGAATATTTTTTATTGGGGAATTTTTGTTCTACTTAGTCTTAGTACGTATATTCGTTCAGCATGCCATTACGTTCAACTAAACGAATATATTTCATGTCCATTCTACCTAGTAAGAACACTGCAAAAAAAATGATACCCACCAATCACAGTTCATATTTTGGTTACGCAGCTACTATTATTTTTTAAATTTTAAATAAGTGATAATTCTGTCAAACTAATTGTCAGTATATTTTTTTAGTTATTGAGATTAAATATACATTAAAATGAGCTATTCTCGTATAGAATCGATAAATAAAAGCATTTCTATTTTTATTTCGTCTAAATTTACAGTAATAAAACTAAATTAATGTGTGTGGCGATAGAGCAGAGGCTAGGGCATCTGTCTTTTATGCGAAAGGCCCGGGTTCAAATCTGGGCTGGGGACTTTTTTTATGTTTATTTTATTTTATAAATTACTAATACTCATACATTATTTTAAAATTAGTTATTTTGTCTTAATAACCTAAAATATTTTTTAAAATTTGCCGATTTTCGTTAGTGGGTTGTAAAAAAATATACTCCACAGCTCCATATCCACTCTTGTTGTACAAACTACTACTAAGACAGTTTACTTTTGGCTTTAGGTCGAATCTGCTGAATTGTAAATATGTTGCAGCTTTCGACATCCTAATTAAAAGTATCTATGGCCTTAAAGTTCTCCTACAACTAGTTTTTAAAATACAGGGTGAATTCTTATATTTTTCAAAAATATTTTTAGACGATCTATTTTTTGTTAGTTTGTTTTTAGAATGAGATATATCTTAAATATTTAATTATTATTTATACATTTGTACATTTAGCGTATTTTTATCACTTATACTATATTTACAATTCATATATTTATTTATACATATTAATCTTTTTTTACATTTGTTTTTTAACATGATATACTACAGAAACACTTTTTTGTTAAGGGTAGATCAATAAGGACGACAATTGTTTGTTGTTTTTCTTGTTTATTGTTTATTTTTCTTTTTTTATATTTTCAATCTTAAATTACTAATGTGATAAAAAAGTAATTTGAAAATATTTAAATCTTTATATTATAATAATTGTAGTTAATTGTATTTTTTTAAATTAAAGTAGAAAAACTTACTTCTTTGAAAATAATTATTATAAATGAATTATTTACATATGGTTATTTGACTGTACATTAACGATAGTTTATTATTATAAAAAATACACATATATGGGGTGATCCAAGAAGTTGGTTCAATGAGCGTTATTATTTTACAATGATGTATATCGTAATGTGTACCATACAATTACAACATCACATCAACAAAAATATTTAGTCCAGACATCACATACAGGGAGAGTAAAAAGTTATATGAAGTTGAAATGTACAAAAATTGACATTTTTTATAAAACTCAAATATGATTTTGATATATTTAAACAACAGTTTATTTTCATAAATTAATCCATGGTCCTATGATTAGTTTTTTCTGTATGGGATCAATTTAATTACTGCCTTCTGTTGATTTTTTTTTTGTATTAATTTATATGAATTTCAAGCAACAATTATAGTCATTAGATATGTGTGTGTTAGGCTCGGTGTTAGGTCATTATTTCAAGAATCATTTTACAAATTTTAGTATGAACCCTAGACAGTTTACAAATACTAATACTGAATTAACACTGTTGTTTTATTACATCAAAATCATATTTGATTTAACTCTCTATAGGGAGTTATGAAAAACATGTATATTTTTGTATATTTCGACTATATGTAATGTCCGAAGCCTATATTTTTGGTAATATGATGTTTAACTAGTTTGAGACACATTACGATAAAATAGCGACACTCGTTAACCCAAATTATTGACTAACCCCGTATACGTGCATAATCATTATTTTAAGCGCTAAACGAATTTTTAAACATGCAGTTTTTCTACTTTTAATTTAAAAAATTACTCACCCTATATAGTAGTTTTACAAAAGGTTAGGATTATAGTTTGGTAGTCACAAATGTCTTAGAGATCCAAACCAATTATAAATATTTATAAATATCAGCAAAATATCGTCTTTTTTTATTATGAGAAATAAGTTCTCAAAAACTAGTCATAGAAGAAATTTGTGCCCATGGACACTTTTAATTAGGAGATATGAGAAGCTGTGAGTCTTTTGTGAAATTTCTTATTTGTTTTTTATTTTGTTTTCGTGACTTTCTTTTTTTATTTAGAAAAAATTTGTATTTAAATTTTTTTTGACCTCCCCATAATAAATCTGTAAAAAAGATTAACAAGAGGTTTGGTAGGTAACACCATACGAGTAAATGAGTTTTAATTTTTGTAGGAGTAGAACTAACAAAATTTGGATATATAACAGTTTTACATTTTCTTATCCTCCCAGTACCCCTATTTACTACCCTACCTCTGATAATTATAAGATTAGTATTAATTTGTTTTGCAAAAAATGCAGAAGGATCAAACAAAACTTCTAAATGAATAAAAAATTGAAGGACATTTTCTAGAGTCTAGAGAGTAGTTTTTTCGCTACTTTGTAAAAATGTCAGGTAAAAAATGTTGGGTAAAGAAAATGTCAGTTTGTGGATATCCATTGATAAATACAAGTGATAATATGCTTGCCAGAAACTTTTAATTTGTTATATTTAAAATATAATAAATAATTGTTGTTAACCCATCAAAAGGCTGTAAGTCGATAATAAAGGCTTACCTAGCAATACTTTAAATAAACCATTATAATTTTGCCCACAGAATATCCAAATCGGTTTTTTGCATAAATATGTAGTTTAATTCCGCAGCACCCTGTAACTATTTTTATTATTATTATTAATTTTTCAGATCAGATCACAACTTTAACACCAAACCGCATTCGATTCCCACCATCGACCAATGAAAACTACAAAACACTGATAAGAAACCGATAAACGTTGGTAAAAATAAAAATTGATCATACAAAATAACACTTTCCAGCCGCACGTAACCCTAAAATCACCACCACGCATTTGAAACGTCGAGAAATCGCCAAAAAAACGAAAAAACTTTTCCAAATCGAGACGGCCATCCAGCATCGCCATAGCAACCATATGTCGATTCAACTCGTCCTGCCAAACTTCCAGGGTCAACTGCGATTCGCGAAGCGAGGTTCGCAAATGATGGTCCTCGCGGGCCGCGGAATTGCCAAAGCCCACTTCGCGAGTTCGCGGGTTCTCGGGTTTTTTTTGCACACACATGCTTACGCTGTTGTCGTCTCCTCCTTTTCGCGTCGTGACGTCACGCCCCCGAGGCACACGCGATTCGCGAATGTTAAGTATGGTCAGGAGAAGTGGACTTACAGGGGGGAATGATTTAAATTGTATTTATTAATGACTAATCTACAGTATGGTGCAAATGTCGCAAATTAAAGGAATACTTTCGTTATTTCTTAACTAGGTAGTTGATTTCTGGAAAAATCTGGAAAAATCTGGAAACTTGTCAATTTTTGATTTACTAACGAGTGTTCTGTCAGATATTCCTTTTATTCTTGACGTAATCTGGGTGAGCGTGATGACGTCATTTTTTAATAGGAATGTGGTGTTTGCGATAAATCATTTGAAAAAATCTTTTAATTATATTTCCCACCATATCAATAATTTTGAGTAGATGAAGTTGTAAACTGTCAAAAAAATATTTATGCTTTATTCAGCAATAAATATTCCAACCAAGAACCTATTTCGCAATCCACAGTAAAAAAATTGTGACGTAATTCAGAGAAATTGGCCATGTAAGAGACTTCCACAAGGGTGGTAAAAATAAATAACAGAAAACAAGAAACTAGATGTTCTAAAGGAAAAGTGGCGTCTCTACAAAATTATTTTACTTTAGGAGCTTTTGGAAGACAATTTTGATTAGACGAATTGAATTTTGCGAAAATATTATAGATTTTGTTTTATCTTAGGTTGGTTGATTTATCTTAGGTTGGTTGATTTATCTTAGGTTGGTTGATTTATCTTAGGTTGGTTGTTTTACCTTCATTTCTTGTCTTTGCCAATTAATATGACTTTTGTTCAATTTGTTGGCAGGGAAAAGGGTTTCATCATCTTGAATATTATGCAAGTATTTTATAAAGTTTTATTTAATTCAATTTATTTTTTGGATCTATTAATGTCTGTTTGTCTCCTAAAGTGTTAAGCATTTATTTAAGCATGTGCTATTCATCAAAAATCGCATAAACCTTTTGATTTGGATTTGCTGGATGACAAAAATATAAGTTAGAGATATTATCAAAATTGCATTCTAATTTTTTGTGAAATGTATAGATGATCCATCATATGTCACAGATTGTGATATTTATTTGGCTTAATATTATTAGGAATTATCTAACTATATTTGCTTTATCTTTACCAATGAGTGACTTTTTAAAAAAATATACAGTTGGTAATTTCCTAAATGTTTAAGGTCACAATCATTAAAACAAGTATTTCAGTTGCTGATTTATCTTCAAACTCCTATGCAATATCAACATACCCTCACGTCAAAGTCAATATTTTTTTAAATGACATATCATCCAAAGATTGCAAAAACATTAAAAAGAAATAAAAAAATGTTGCAGTGACGTAAAAAATAGGAATATAAAAATTGCCACTAACCCTGATAGCCGCGACACTATTTCAATTTTTCAAAAGTAAGTTTATGTCAAAATATTACTTTCTTTCCTATTTTTTATCAATTGAGCTATTGTATCTTCTGTATTTGGTCAAAAATTTTGAGATGTTCCGTATGTTCCGTTAATCACCTCGGTTGCTTTGGTTCCAATTTTTGTGTTCCGTAAATACACACCTGCTGAAATATATTCGATTTATGGAACGCGGTTTCCTGAAAAATCGGTCACTCATATGTCACCAGTACAACCAACGATTTGAGGTGGTTGTTTTGGTATTTTTATGTCATTTGTCAGTCCAGCCAAGTTGTTTTTGTATTGTTAATAATTGTTATTGCAAAGAGTAGAGTGCTTATTGTAAAATTTGTTTTTTGTTTGCGAGATGGATGCAGTAAGTATGTTATAAAAATAGTCGAAAAAGTATTTGCAAAATATTTTATTTTCTAGGGCGACGAAACTTTTTCTTGTGGGCTTTGCAAAACGAGATTAGGGACAGCGGATCTTATTGTAGAAGAACAGCTATTGATGTCCCATTCTTGTTTTGCAGATGTCGAGAATGTGTACTTTGATTATAGTACCAAATTAATAATCAAGGAATCTTCAGTTAATAGGGAAACAGAGGAAAATTCACCCATTCTACAGGGTACACTAAATACTCCTGCAGCATTTTCAGAGACCAAAGAAAAATGGACCGATAATATGGTGAAATTATTAATTAGTGCCTACAAAGAAAACAAAGAAAAATTCAGTTCATCTGCTTACACAAAAAAGAAAGTTTGGGAGCTAATTAGTGCAAAAATGGGAGAGTTTGGGTATAAAAAAGACTGTTTAAAATGTGACGAGAAGTGGAGAAACCTGAAAAAATCATATGATAAAGTGAAGCAGGAACTTAATAAAAGTGGAAACAAGAATATTTCATGGGCATTTTATAAAGACATGGAAGAAATTTTTTGTAGAGATCCTCATTTTGAACCTGTTAGTACATGTTCAAGTTCAGGTGTTACTACCATACGCTGTATTTCCAATGAAATGGAAAAGAATTTGTCCCCTGGGTGTAGCCAGAATTCATTTTCAAGTGAAGCAGTTACTCCCAAAAAAAAACAAAGAAAGTACTCTCCATATCAAACCGAACAAGGTAGGGAGAGACGTCATAAAGAAAAAATGGATTTAAAAAAGGAAATGTTCACTTGGTTCAAAGAAAACTACAAAAAAAAAGAATAGACAAATTACAGTGAGGATTCTCCAATGGTAGCAATGGTGGTTCTGCCAGTTTTTCTTCTCACAGCTAAGATTGTGTAAACAGTTATTTTGGTTATTTTTTTAATAAGAATTTTATTTCCTTTATTTATTTGTATACTTATATTTTGAGTTTTTTTTTTATTTATGTTTGTATGGTAATATTTTGAGTTATTAAATAAGATAAATTTTAAAATATTTTATTTATGTATGGTTTCTTAACAAATATATGATTGTACCAGAAAAAATACGTTTTATAGTTCATTAACATTTATTGCATTTTAAATATAAAAAATTTATATAATTTAAAAATTCTGCTCAGGTCCATTTAACTGTTGACAGAGTCTATCTCTCTTTGCTCTGCCAAGTAAACCCCTTTCTCTATCGGCTCCCCACAACATTATTTCACCATCTTCATTGTCCTCATCACGATCATCATTGATTGCATAAATTTCAAGAACGTCATTTTGCATTATACAAATGTTGTGCAATATACAACAAGCTATTATATATTTTGGAGCCCACTCTAAACAACGAACATCTAGCAGATCTTTGAGGCAACGAAATCTTTTTTGTAATAATCCAAAGGCACGTTCAATAGTTATTCTTGTTCTAGATAGGAAAAAATTAAAATTCTTTTGGTTTTGTGTTAAATGTCCGTTGTCTCT
Source organism: Psylliodes chrysocephalus (assembly GCA_927349885.1). Lineage (NCBI taxonomy): Eukaryota > Metazoa > Arthropoda > Insecta > Coleoptera > Chrysomelidae > Psylliodes > Psylliodes chrysocephalus. The sequence goes on along the minus strand of OV651818.1, from coordinate 27,699,743 downwards.
ATATGGGGTCATTAGTTGAGGGAGGCAGGGATATGCTTTGTCTCCAAGAAGGTGGGTATCTTCTGGAAATTTATCATTTGCAATGTTATTAAGAAATGCCCACACTTCACTTCGTCTTAAAACATTACTATCATGAGTTGATCCTACTTGCCCAGCATAGCAATGTGTAAATTTTAATGTATGGTCACAAACTCCCTAAAAAAGGTTTATATTTTTAAAACAGAATTGGGAAAGTTATGGTCGCATTCAGGGAACTGCAGCGATTTATTCAAGGGATTAGCAGAATTAACACATTTTAATCCGCTGCATTACAGAGGGAAAGCATATATTCTGGGTCGCTTTTATCGCTGCATATTGTAAACATCAATGAAATGTCAAATCAACGTCAAACACTAATTGACAGTTCCAGTGAACTCAAGCGAAAAAGTGCTGACTAGCTCCAAATTCCTGAATGTGCCCAATGATAAGAAAACTTTATTACTTAGTAATAATAGTTATTTATGATACAAGTACGCAAAAGTAATTCACGTACGAGTGTCATACAATATTTTATCTACGACCACATTAAGACAAAACTGATAAATTATCAAAATTTAGAAAACATTTTGCAAAGACACTTCTGTCAAACTCAATGACAGTGCAAAGTTAATACAATTACAGAACAAAAATGACTGCATTTCTAAGGCAACTTGATAAACATACAGCTTAAAGAGTGTAAACCCTGTTGAAAAAACATTGCTCTTTAACACACACTTTTGGGTGTTATAATGAAAGTGCTATGTAAATGGAATTCTTCTTTTACACATATGTATAATTACTTATGTATTTTCAAGTATTTTTATTGGTTCTTCAAGGATTAATTTTAAAGGTCATAGATAAAAAATATTAAATATGTGTTTTGTAATAATACCTGTAAAACAAGACTAGCAAATTTTTTTCTGTTTATGTATGACTGACCATGTTCTCTTGGTTTAGGTATTGGAATATGCATACCGTCAATACACCCTATTGTGTCTCTCATACCCATTAATGAGAAACCATTCTTAATTTCATTGACATAATTTCCACTTGGCCAAACAATGATATTTGGGCCAATAGCCAGTAGAGAGTTTGTAACCCGTCTAACACTTCGCAGAGCACTTGCTCGACCAATGTTGAAGCGACCACAAATAGATCTAAAAAAGTGATCAATGATTATTCACATATATTTTATTGAAGAAAATAGTTCATACCTATAACTGTCAGGACTTCCAAAATACCAAAGTGTAATTAATAATTGTTCTTTTGCACTAATTGTATGACGACCTCTGTCTAATATACCAGTTGCTATATTTTCCTCAATTAATGCTAATATGTGGTTAAAAGTATACCTATTCATTCTAAAATTTTGAATAAATTCGTCATCTCTATACTCATTCACTACTTCTTCCACATAGTTTCTTATTCTTGGACGATATTCTAAAACAAAAATATACCTAAGTATTGGAATACTTGAATTACTTACATCACTATTTCATTCTGTTTAAATTAAATTATTGTTATAAATAATCTACTACCCATAGGTCCTCTAGCAAGAAACTCATCGTCACTACTGCTAGAACTCGAAACCATATTTAAAAAGAAATCCGCAACTGCTTCGTCCATTTCTTCCAAATGAATGTCTTATCACAGGCCTTAATAAAATTTACTAAATAAAAAATAAAACACTCATTTGTGTTTATCTGGTCTGGGCTGATATAAAATTTTGAAATTTAATGACAACGACAACTGATCATTGACATTTGACAATCGTTCCGTAAATCTTTGCACTTTATCCACCAACCAATAAAACCAGACTGAAACACGCTAACCAAACATGGTAAGTTCCGGGTATATACGGAACATATGGCTAGTACCTTTAGAATTTTTTTATAAACTTTTACGAAATTATTTATTAATGAAATTGTTCTATAATTTGTCATCAAGTTCTTTTTCCTATTTTGAATAATGGTTTTTATATACCTAGTCGTTTTGAATGGTGAATACAGTGGCGTAGCCAGCCATTTTTCATGGGAGGGGTTTTTGAGATCTATGGGGGAGTTCCATTAAAAAATTGAATAAAAACAAATAGTCAATACTATAGCGCAAATGGTGACCCGAGGAACCTCCATGGGGGGGTTCAGACCCCCCAACCCCCCGTGGCTATGCCACTGGGTGGAAAGATTCCTAATTTAAAAGATTTATTAATATTTTTTAAGCTATTTAATTTGAATTTTTTTTATCTTTCAGGTCTTATACCGTCAACAGTGGCGCGTCCAATGGGGATGTTTTCGGGGTTACAGCCCCCTCCTCCCTCCGGAAATATTAATGATAGTCTATCCTCTTTTAAATAAATTGGCTGAAAAACTAAGAAAATTTGATATATATCTAAATTAAGATAAAAATATCTAACATATTTTCTTGTAGTCTTGAAGCCATATTTAGTTTAAGAGTATTAATAATATTGATGATTTCCTTTTCATTTGTTTCTAATAAATATAATGAGCTTTTTGTTAACGAGTTTTATTGGCTTGGCAAGATTATTCCCAATATTGGAAAAGTCACAAAATCAACTGCAACATCAAAGGTTTTTTAAATTTTTAACCATTTTTGACGGTTCTTTCACAAATATTGTGTAGATTAAACTTAGATAAACAATTTTTGCTGAATTATAAACATTTAAAACGTGTAATATTCCGAAAGAGCCGGTAGGTAAACTTTACGTAATCTATTCCCTTCTCCTACACATCGCTTATCGCCGATAGCGAGAGCCACCCTGTATGGCAAATAAACTATTGGCAACATCCTGCAAAGGCATTGTCCTTATGGTAGGTCGGGTATTGCATTGCATTGCCGGAGAATTTGTAGCGGTATTTTGCGTGGAACGTGAACTCGTGCCGTACGCAACTAGCGAAGAGCCAACCAAGGCCGACGCATCGAAATTGCGTGCCTGTGCGAAAATTTTTGAACGTCCGGGCGCCTCATGGATGGCATTTCTTCGTCGTGGGCGCTTTTCGGAATCTGTGAATGAAACGGTACATCTATGCGCAGTTGCCGGTTTTGGTGGTTGGTGCCGAATTTTAAATGTGTCTGTGCTTCATTTTTTTTTTTTAATTTTGATTAGTATCACAAGTTTGGGATAAATATTTTCAATACCTCAGTTTTAAAAGGAAATAATGTATTATTAATTTGTCAAAAATGAGATATTTCTACAAAATTATTAAAAATATCGAATAATATCCGGTTCAAAAGAGAAACACTTACAATAACGGATTTTTGAAATATTTAATCGTTTATTTTCTGTTTTGACCGAAGATAAACTGAATGTTTCAAAAATTTCTTTTTTTGAACTAATTTTATTAAAATTTCTGTGAAGACTTAAAAAAGCATTTTTGCAATATTTTGTATTACAAACTTTTAGTTAAAATTCTTTGGTATATGTTGCCACTCATTGTATGATTCATACAACAAATGTACATTTTGGGTAGATTTGATAAACAAACTCTCCATTTTTTGTATATAGACTGACTCAATTTTTTTAAATAAATTTGAAAAATACAAATTGATTTTAAATTACTCAAAATTGGGATTAAATTTTTGTATTTTAGCATATTGCAAAATTTTATTGAATGTAGGAAACATTTAAAATTATTTAGTATCTATCTTTCGCACCAAATTTAAAATTTGTGAACATGTTTTGTTTCAATTAGGAATTTAGTTTTAATACTCGTAATTAAATTAGTTTCATATAGTCTGACTCAAACTCAAGATTTTTTTTTCAAAATGTGGACCAAATAAAAATAAAAATGCTATTATTTATCGATTCTACATAAAAATAACTCATTTTAATGTATATTTAATTTCAATAACTAAAAAATATAATGACAATTATTAATTTGACAGAATTGTCACTCATTTAAAATTTTAAAAATAATAGTAGTTGGGTGTCCAAAATATGAACTGTGATTGGCGGATTTAATTTCTTTGCCGTGTTCTCACTACCTAGAATGGATATGAAACATATTCGTTTAGTTGAACGCAATAGCACACTTTTTCGTTTTGTAGGCTGTGCGTAGATAAGCCAATATCCATGTGGTTGAAGAAAAAAAAATATTTTATTGTCATATTGGAGAATCATGAAAAGAAATTAAAAAAAACTTATTTCTTTAATTTAGATTGACTCAACTTTTTAAAATAATTTGAAAAATACAAACAAATAAATTGGCTTCAAATTACTTACCCAAAATTGAAGTTACACTTTTGTATTTTATTTTAGTTTAGCACAATTTGAGTCAGTTACCCATAAGTATATGTAAAAGAAATTTTAAATTTTTTGATATGTTTTGCCACGATTTTTTGATATATGGATAACAAATTTAGATTGACTCAATTTTTTTAAATAATTTTACCCCATGAATTTGAACAACATTTTTTATGTCCTTTCACTTTCGCAAGGCATGTTCATCCAATGATAAAGGCTTCTTCTAAATACATATATTTTTTAAATACCTACGAAAAATAAATTTTAAATTATTAAAAATTAGAAAATAAAATGTTTGCAGATTTTTTTGAATTGTTTACCAAAATGTATCTTTATAATACTAAAATTTGTTATTTTGTATTTGTATTATTATCAGAAATAAATACAGAAATTTAAAAAACTTTTCCCAAGCTTCATTTTTACAAATTTAAAAATTAATAACAAAAATCGATTTCTGGGTTATATCTTGTAGAAAAGGTAAAAAGTAAAAAAAAATAATAGTAGGATGAAACACATTGGAAAAGGAAGAGAATATAACAAAACTAAAAGGAAAAATAATTTACGGGCGATCTGAGGTCGGGAAGTGGAGGGGTAGAAAACGGTTTATCTCGATTTCCGGCAAAACTACAAGTCCTATGGAAAAAAGTGAAATGGCAAAGTTGTAGGTAATAAAAAAATCTACAACTTTTATACTTTTTTCACATAACCTCAAAATTTATGTAAACAATTCAAACGTTTTTATCTTTTACAAAAAAAAAATATTTTCACGAAATTTAGTGAAAACTTACCTTTTTATGTCCCAAACACACTGTAATTTTTTGGATTCAAAATATATTTTTTTTCACCCTATTTCGACTTAATATCGAAAACTTTCTGTTGGTGTAAAAAAATATATACATTACTATGGTAAATGTTCTCAGAAAATGCAAAGAAACGAAAAAAAACTCCAATCCGAAATTTTTTTATCATTATGTACAATTTTGAGCTATTTATTAAAATTTACACTTTAATTACTCGAAAACATAAGATTCCATGTTACATTGATAAACAAAAAAAATTACAAATCCATAAAACATAAAGATTGCAAAAAACATGCGAAAATAGTTGTTCTAAATATTAAAGATAAGATTTAAAGGGATTTTCATCTAAAAAATGTGACTGCTGCAAATTTGTTCAGTAAAAAAAGTTGATTTATTAAATTCTAATTACATTTATATCATAGAAAATCTCATATTATATAATTATTATGTAAATCGTACTATGGAATTTAGGTACTTTATACCGATTACGTTATTCATTATTATATTTTTAAATACATTAATCTTGTTATTTATAAATGCCTTATCTTGAATTCTAAGCACTAGACCTAGGAATATATGCGCCCAAAAAGTAGTTAAATATGCGCATATATATGCCGCAAAATACTTCAACATATGCGTAAAAAATTGAAAAATATGCAGAGCATATGCAATAAGAGTAATTTGTTATTTGATCGAAATAGTTTATTAATATTTATTATTTGTTTTATTTTACAATACCTAATATAATACTTAATAATTATTTAATTATTAACTAATTTTATTTACAAATCAACATTATTATAAAACGAATGAACAATTAGATGTTTTTCTAAATTATGTGTATTAAATGATTGTCTCCTATCAGTAAGTATGTACTTGTACAAAGAAAAACTCCTTTCGACATCTACAGAAAACTTAAATTTTCCTGAAATATCTGGATGAATAGTATTAATATCTTCAAAGTTACCAAAATAATTATTAGCAAGGTTTCTTAAAACAATAAATCCTTCATTTTTTAAAATTACATTTGAAAATTTATGAAAAATCGTCTTTCCAATATCGCCCTGGACATTTTTACACTCTGATTCAAACGTTTTAATTAAATTTACGGAAGTCACCAAAAGTAAATTTTTTTGTTCTAAATCTAATATAATTTTGGGTACAAGCATAATTTTTTAAAAACACTAATTGCTTTGGTAATATGTGATTTTGAAACAACTTCTTTGTATTAGATATTCCCTTAGATGAATCATCAAAATCAAATATGATTTCTTTAATTTTTTCATAATTATCTTCGTAAAAAAAGGCAGCTTTAAGCCAGGTACCCCACCGAGTAATCACAGGTTCCGGTGGCATCTGTAATTCAGGAAATTTTTCTTTGTACAATTGAGTTCTTAGAGGAGCTTTAAGAAATATTTTTTTTACATTACTAATTAAATCATTTATTAAAGGAAAGTTAGACCTAATTTCTTCTGCAACTCTGTTTAGGCTATGAGTCAAACATGTAACATGGATTAAGTTTTCATAAAACATTTTTAAATTTTGTGCGGCTTTTACCATGTACGGCAGCATCGGATAACAGCAATAAACATTTTTCTGTTGGAACGGCTTCCGGAAGAAAAAAGGAAGACAATTCTGTCTGGATAAAACGAGTTATTGTCAAGTTATTTGTTTTATCGAATTGCTTTGAAGCGATTAGATATGGACCAATTTGCATTTCTTCGCGTAATGAACCTATCATTAAATGGGCTATTATATCGACCACAAGAGTCTGTTGTTTCATCCACCAATAATGTAGAAATGGTTTTCAACGGTTATCTCACGAATTTTTTCACGAGTCTCAATGTACAAACTGTCAACACCACGTTTGCGTAATATACTTTGCTCTGGAATATCAAATTTACAGTATTTTTGCAAAAATTATCGGATATTTGGATTATTTAATCGTATTAAAGGGATATTCGAAGTCACTAAAGCTTTGCATAAATCTTCATTAAAAATAGATTGTTCACTTCTAGACGATCCAGATTCTAAATATTGTTTCAAGGGAAGTTGACTTTGTCTGCGAGTGTCTTTAGATTTCTGCTTTGCTATATGTGAGGGTGTTTTCGCGTGTTGGTCGATTTGAAACTTTTTTACATGGAATCTAAAACAAATAAATTCCTGTAGATGTTGAAGTTTTAATTAAATTAAATAAATGCGTACGTTGTAAAGTTGCCCTACTTTTTTTAACTGTGAGTTGAAATAATATTTTACTGTCGTTTGATTTACCATTGTGAAAGGTCAAAATAAAATATAAAATAAAAAAGTACTTACAATTTTAGAACATGTTTTACAAAACACCTGGTTATCACCTTCTACAACAAAATCTGAATAATATTTTACTCACGACTTAATTAATTTTGCCATTTTCCCACTGGTTAACACAGCACAACAATAAAGACTGAAATGAAGTTGAAAGTAAACTGAGTCATTTAGAAATTTGAAGATATTAATACAACTACCTGAAAGGATATTTAGCAAAATTTGTTGGTTTAAGGAGGGTGTTTATAATTTAATCCTCTCAAGTACCTACACCATTAACCGTAATTTATTACAGGGAAAAGTTAATCCTTCAAAATTTTAGGAAATCGACCTGTAAAGGCATTTCACAAAATATTATTTTGGTCCAAAACTCATAATTTTAATATGTCCAGCCAATTAGTACGTCAGATATATGCCAAAAAATTAACAAAACGTCAATATATGCATTCAAAATCAAAAATTGTATATATATGCAACATATGTAAAATATGGCGTTTTGCATATATTCCTAGCTCTACTAATCACCATTAGATTTTGTCTCTTTAATGGCATTTCTTCATCGTTAGATTCGGCAAACCTTCCCGATTCTAGTAGATCTTCGAAATCTTCAAGACCATCAGCGTCTTCGTCTCCAATATTATTTCTAGTCTGCATTGGTTCTTCATCCACAATTCCATCTGAATCATTAACTTCCTCGTAGGTTTTTTTTTCTTCCATATTGGAGCATTTTTCAGAACCATGACAATTTGAGTATACATTTTCGGCAGCCACATTTTAAAATGTTACATCCAGTTTCACAGCTGCAGCAAATAGTTTTGAGCAATATTTCTGGAATTAATTCCTTCTTTGTTTTGGGCATAAAGCCACGTTGATGTTGCTTCCAGCCCCAATCTGTTGCTGTCAGTTTGAATCTGATAATATGCCCTGTAACAATGTTGTTCTGCTGCACCTTCTGTGGGTGGGAGATTTGCCAATATGAAAGATGATTGAATTTTTGCCAATTGATATTTTCGAAATATTAATTAATTCACTGTTATATTATCATTTTTACATTTATAAATAGATTTGATTAATTGTAATTCATTTTTTTCGATATCTTCTTTGTTTGCATCTTTTCTATAAATAATTTTTATCTTCTAATAATGAATTTACTATACTTTTCTTTCCTTTTCTGGTAAATAAGTATAAAGTATCTAAATTGAATAGTACGATTTACATGTATATTTGAAACTTAAGCTTTATTCTGGCCAGCAGTGAACAGATTAGATTTTGGGCAGAGTCGGAACATCTAGGGGGGTACTTTATAGGGGGTCATTTTTATATTTTATGAAATATATCTGTTATTTACGTTTGGAGAAGAAAATTATTTCAATAAAAGTTACTTTTTATATTATTCTCTATAATTTTTGCTTTATACAAAATTTTCCTAAAATGGTCTGTAATCGTGAAATTTGGCAAAATGTGCAAAATTCTGATTTTTAAGAAAATGTTTAAACTGAAAATTGGTTATTTGAAGTATTCACAAAAATATTGAGATTATGTTGTACCTAGATCTTTTTATTACCTATAACTTTGCCATTTAACTTTTTTCCATAGGACTTGTAGTTTTTCCGGAAATCGAGATAATCCGTTTTTTACCCTTAAAAACTCACTCCCTTTCACTTCCCGACCTCACATCGCCGGTAAATTACTTTTCCTTTCATTTTTGTTATATTCTCTTCCTTTTCCAATGGGTTCCATCCTACTATTATTTTTTTTTTTTTTGTTTCAAAAATTATCGTCCCTGGTCTGAGTGACCTTTTTAGAATATTATTTATTTAGTTAGGATATTATGAACACAATAAGTTGAACTAGCCAAAAATAGTGCTTATAAACAGTGTGTCTCAAATACTGCATTATTAAGTTGAACAATAAATGTTGGTAATGTGCTTGATTATGATTAGAAGTTTATTTTGTACCTCTAGAAATGATTTGGATAAAATTAAAAACCTTCTAAGGTAAGTTATAAAATATTTTATATATTTTAAAGTTATTTATATTTTCTGTCAACTAACTACGCTTATAGAGATTAATACACATCTATTCTAACAATCAATGAACATTTTTTAATTGATGATGGTATTAAAAAAGATTAAATAACCAAAATTCTATATGAAAACAACTAGAAATGTTTTTAAAAGAGAAGCATTATGAACTTCTAGATACCTTCTACTTTAAATTCTGTGGCCGGCGCTTAAAAGCTCATAAGTCGTTTTTTACGTAAATGGAGTTTTTAGTCAAGATAAGTTTAGAAGAGTGCATAGGCGCCGAATCCCCGGGGCTCTGGGTACGCAAGCACCCAGAGCAGTTTCAAACTGGGTGCGCAACACCCACAGCACAAAGTGGACAAAAAATGCCAATAAGTGAAATGAAGAAGCTGTTGTGGCCCAAGTTGGTAGAGCGACAGGATGTCTCGATCGGCATCAGTTTTTCATTGGCTGTCAGAGTTGTGAGCTGTGACGTTGCACGTTGCGATAATCCTAATGCTAATGCAAAATATTAAAGCTTCCTTCTTAAGACCCAACTCAACTTTTTTCTTAGGCGATTTTTCATTCGAAGTAATACAAGACCTCACTTTAAATTTCTATCTCTAAATGTCAACAAATATGTAACACGATGAGTTTAATAAAACGTATGGCTCGAATTAGCACGGTTGCAAATTGGCGCCACCTCATCGATAGTATATTTTTAAATCTTAACACAAGTTTCCTAAAATAATTAGGGCAAAAATAAAGGAGTGTATTTTGCGTTTTAGCTTTTAAATACTATAAAAATGATGGAAAGTCCATAACTTTTAAATATTTGTTAAATATCTCTTATTAAAATATTATGCATTAAAAGTAAAACAAACTATTGACTTTCCACCATTCTTTACCGTACTCTGAACCCATTTTTAAAAACAATTTCTGAAAATATTATCGTTCGTAGCGTAGCTGTATTTTTTGTGATAAAAAAGTCGCCGTCACTTGTCATTGACACCGCGTTGAACTTGGACTTAACAGTTTATTATTCTTGGTGTATAAAACCCTATGACGTCAAAAAAGAACAACTAATAACGGTCAACAATTATCAAGAGCTCTGTACATATGCTGTCGAGCAAATGCTTGAGGGGAGAAGGGAGAACATTTGAAAATTGCTCCAGATCATCAAGCACTGTTAAAAAAGAACGTTCATTTAGAGTCAGAAACGGCTATCCAGTAGTGCTCGCGAGTAACCCAGGTCATTTACTAAAAAACGCTCGACCCCGTCAATTTTTGATTTTAGGAGAAGAGAAAAGCTTCATCCCCTAAACGGAAATCCTTTAGCAGGGGTGAGACACACCCCTAAAATTGTAATGGAAAGAGGGGTCGAATGATATCTTATTTTAATGGTATTTTTACCTAGATTATAACCCCCGAGTTTTACATCGCTACTATCTACGTAGACCATACAGTGGCTCATCAAAAGTACAAAACCAATTAAACATAATTTTTACATTGTTATTAAAAAAAAGAATTTTTAACAATTCTAGTTTTATTCCTGTGGCCTTCAATTATTATTATCAGATGACATTCTTTGATCGCTAAAATAGTAAGGTTTAGTTTATTTCGTTGTAGAGTCGGCATAAAAGTGGCATATCAGTGATAATGATTTACTCGATTACTGAGAGGGTGCAAATAATTTTTTGCGAACAATGAATGTGCTAATAAATCTGGCCAACTGTCCATCGGAAGTATATTTTGAAGTTAGTCCAATTTTTTTGGAAAACGGAGTCAGTAGCTAACGAAAAACGTGAAATGGAAAATGTTGTAGTAAACAAAGTTACAGAGGTGGCGATTTTAGGGCATGTTGTTCAAGAACGCACATTGGGTACACGACAGTTGGCGATACATCTGGTATTAAGAGAAGTAGCATTCAGAAGATATTGAAAAAACACAAGTTTCATCCCTACAAAATACATCTGGTACAAGAACTTAACGAAGATGATTTTGATAGGCGATTTCAAATTTGTGAAAATATGACTGAACGGACAATAAATGATCAGCAATATCTTTTTAACGTGTGTTTTTCTGACGAATGAACTTTTTTTCTAAATGGTACAGTAAACCGTCACAACTGTCGTTATTGGTCCGATTCCAATCCCAGAATATTTCATGAAGTGCATACGCAACATCCGGAAGAACAGAATGTTTGGGCTGACATTTTTGGTAACCGTATAATTGGCCCCTTTTTTTACCTAGTACTTTAACCGCAGAAATGTATCTGGAATTATTAGAAAACGCCATTTATCGATCATTACTAGAGTTGATTGAGAATGACGATCAGTACAGAGCAAACAACTTAATATTCCAACAAGACGGTGCGCCACCCGATTTTGCACTGACTGTTCGTTAGTATTTGGATCAAACGTTTCCAGGTTAATGGATAGGAAGAAGAGGAAGTATTGAGGGGGGGCCTCCACGGTCTCCGGATCTAACCCCGTTAGGTTTTTTATGGGGCCACTTAAAAATTAAAATATATACCACCCAGCCAACATCACTGGAAAATCTGCGACAACAGATAATTGATGAATGTCATCAAATCACTCCACAGATGCTTCAAAATGTCCGAAAGCGTTTTGAACAAAACCTCTATTATTGCATGGAGGCTCAGAGTCAGCATTTTCAGCATTTACTCGAGTAACTAGTAAGCATTTAAAATTAATAAAAATCGTTAAAAGATCAACTCTAGGAAGACAATAGCGATTTGAAACTACTTTAAATAAGATATCATTCGACCTCTTTTTTCATTTAATATTTTAGAGGTAAGTTTCACCCCCGCTAGAGGGTTTTCGTTCAGGGGGTGAAACTGGCAAAAAAATGTTTCCCCCTAAAATCAAAAATTGACGGGTTCGAGCGTTTTTTCGTAAATCACCTGGGGTGCCCAACATTGGCTCTGTTTCGTTTTCAAATGGCCACCTTGTGTATATAAACCGTACTCCATTATATGTGTATTAATAAATTATCAAAAATCTCCTAAATTCATGATAGTTAATAAATGTTTTATATTGTGTTTCTACTTATTGCATTGGTACTCTAGCACCACAGCACCACTGAATACCACTAGTAGCTGCACCGAGCATATAGGGTTGTTAGATATCTCGATTTAGGTTGGAGCCTCCAGCCTACCGATTATTGATACTCCCGCCTGCTGCTTCAATCCTCAAAACTCCAGTCATTCGACATTTGAAAATACTTTTTTTTGTTTAAAGAAATTTTTATATAATCATTTTTCGCAGAGGTCGGGCACCCAAAGCAATTTTTCGCTGTTCCGGTGAAACAATGACGCAAATGCAAAATTATAAATTTTTTAGGAGAGACGAAAAACGAATATTATTACTTATAAATTTGGGCACATAAATCACAAAAAACTTGTCCTAAATAGCAAATACGACATTTAACCATGGAGTGAGTAACGTCTTTCTTAAAGTTGCAGATACAACTGATTCATGTGTCATTGTTTTCCAAAAGTGGAGGGGCAAACGTTAATATTTTAAAACTGACGCAACTACCATCTAGCAGCCGCAAGTGGATACAAAATTACGCTGTTGTTATACCGTATACAGAGACTAATTTGGAAATTAATGACATGTTAAAATCAAAATGTCATAATTCTGCACTTGCGTCATTGTTTTACCGGACTAGCGTTTTGAGTTCCGGCACCTATGGAAGAGTGTATATTTAGGGCAGTTAAAAGGATCTAAGTCTATATACGTTGTAAAGTAATAAAAATTAGGTACAAAAAAACATATATAATAATACAAGGGTAACCGCGAAAGACAAATCGTCATAATTAAACATAAACAGTTAAATTTTGTAACATAAAACAGTTAAAACAAAAAATTTTTGTACATATTTTTTAATTTTTACAGGACCAAATGTCCTAAAAAGATCGTCGATTTGGATTCTAAAAATCCTTATTCATGTCCCAAAATTTTCCTGCGCCATTCTCCAAAAATGTGTAATATCGACTTATTACCTTTTAAGCGCCGACCACAGAATTGTCAAGAAAGATTGGACTTTTAACATGAAGAGAACTGATAACAAATATTTTAAAGAATACGTTTTAAAGAGTAAAGCCGAAAATGTAATCCCTTTACAGACATTGAATTCAAACTAGCAAGGGATGCAAAAAATGTGAAGCAAAAGCGGCTTCAATATACTCTCGAAAGAAGAAAACAAAGCTCTGCTGCTCTTAGTAAGGAAGAAATGTATAAAATAATGAATCTGAAAAAACATTGTCAAGAAAACTGATGTTAATAACTCGATATTGACAGTTGACAGCTGTCAACTAACTGTCAAACAGTATATGACAATCAAAATTGACAAAATTCAGGAGTAAATAGATGTTTTCGAGGTTGCTAGTTCAAAACTGATGTCAAAAAGACGATATTGACAGTTCACAGCTGTCAACTAACTGTCAAACAGCATGTGACAATCAAAATTGATAAAATCCATATGTAAATATATGTCTTCGAGGTTGCTGAGTTCAAAATTGATGTTAAAAAGACGATATTGATAGTGATCAGCTGTCAACTAACTGTCAAACAGCATGTGACAATCAAAATTAATAAAATCTACATGTAAATATGTTTTTGAGGCAGCTGAGTTCAAAACTGACGTTAACAACTCGATATTGAGAGTTGACAGCTGTCAACTAACTAACTTCTTTTTTAACGCAGCAAATTTCAAGGAGATTCCCTTTTTAAGTAGTAAATAATGGTCAATGCGTGGAGCTTTGGAGCTCCGTAGAAGCCAAAATAAGCAAAATTAAGCTTTGTGTCCATTGAGACTTTTGCTCAGGATGCCGAAACGAACAACATATCCAAATTTCAGCCAATTTGACCGGGAGCCAATTTCCATAAGATTTGTGCGGGGTTCTTTCAAAACAAATATTGATAGAAAAAAGAAATATGATTGGTGGATTTTATATTTGTGCAGTGTTCTTACTAGGTAAAATGGATATGAAGTATAATAATTTCCGTTCAGTTGAATGCAATGACATACTTTTTCGTTTTTAGTCGGTGCGTAGAATTACTAACATCTATGTTGGTGAAGAGAAAATATATTTTTTCTACGCCCATATGGATATTAGCTTATCTACGCACCGATTACAATTCCGAGCAATTACTACTAGAGGGAGTCTTCCCCCCTTCCCCGCGCTAAATTTTGTTAGCAACATCTACTCCCCCCGAGGGGGAAAATGCCTCTTCTGTAATTGGCTTATTTAATCAGCGTTGCCAAGTTTGACAGCACGTGGACAGCGCCAGTTCTGACACTTTCTGACACATGCCAATTTCGTTATTGTATTTTACGGAAAATATTATTATTTATAACGTTGTAAGGGTTGTAAATGTATATTTAAGATTTATTATCTCTAATAATATGGTGAAACATGCTTTATGTGTAAAAGGCCTGTTGAAAATGCTTCTTCAAGATAATATCATAAGTAAGTACAGACACAACCTAATTATCAGAGGCGGTGCATAGGCAATCACCTTTAATTTGCAATTAAACTTTCTTATTTTCTTATCGAAAAATTAAAATTAAGAGCAAGTAAACTCCAGCTAAGTTCGCCTTCATCCGTCTCATAACGATTATAGTAAAGGTTAATTACTTATTATTATTTTAATATCACATCTTTGTAAAGTTTATTATTTTTTTAGGTTTCCTTTTCTTGACATGAGAAAGAAATACATGGTTCCAAAACATAAGAATTCAACAAGTGACCACCTGAATAACGTTTTATGCTAATGAACATTTTTATTAAAGAAACATTCAATTTCGACGAAAGAAGTATAATAATCAATCCTGTCACTACTTCTACACTATATTCATCTGCTACTAAAATACTAAAACAGCAAGTAAGTAGAGAAACTTAAGTTTAAGGAAAAAGGGATAGCCATATTTTTGTTGACACTTTTTTTAACTAATCTAAAAGACTAATTTTGTGTATTATTTAAATGTTCATTTTTTGTTTTAGGTTTAAACAAAATGAACTTCTAAGATATGCATGGAATATCCCAAAAGAGCTAAGGAAGGTTTTAAAATTCTTAAGAAAACTATTCAGAACCAAAAACATAAAATAGTCTTCCTGTCCAAAATATAAATAGGTATAAATATTTAGATATTATGAGTGATTTTTTATTCTATAAATAGAACATAATTTGCTTCTAAATCACTACCTAATGAACTATATTATATAGTACAAAACTAAACAAGAATATCACATTATTTGTTTTTTTTTTAATTTCCTTAAAAAACGTCCCAAAAAAATGTGAATATTTATTATTGGAGTTTACATCGTTATGCTAAAACAATACTAGAACAACTTAAATAATGTGGATTTTGACTATTTTGAGTTATGCAGATCATTATGATCTAAAAAAATGTTTGTCTGGTGCTATAGTCAGGTATAAAAATATTCATTTATTTAAACACAGTTGTAATATACATTTTATTTGGTTTTTAAGTTAAAACCTATTAAGACATCCTAAAATGACTTTTTTCGTTTGATGTGATATTAATTATTCTACATTTTTGTTGGTGGAATAGGATATATTAAGATGTCTTACTGTTTTCTCTGATTATCTAAAAAGTTAGAACAATATACAAAGACTGTTATAACAAAAAAGAGATATACCTTTACTTAAACACACAATTAGTCAGTTCAATTGTACGATAATTTAAAGCAGAAATCCAGAAAACTTTAAAAATGTGTTTAAATGTGTTTTTACTATAACAAGGACATAATTATTAAAAAAACTTGGCACATTAACATTGACGATAGGTTTTTATAATATTTATTATACAAATCACAACGAACTACACAAAATGACATTATTAATAATTTAGCAATAAAAAAGTTAAGTACAATGATGACATTAAAAGTTGAGTTTCTCGAAATACTTTTTTTAAATTGTATCAGTACCTACCTAGTATTTTTCTAGCACAATGATATATGAATATGCATTGTGTGATATCTTATATTTTGGGAATAAAATGATATATTTTTTTGCAGGTTTCTGTTAACAACGATTCCAAGAACTTTTAAAAATATTATTAAAACGACCTTTGCAAATATAATTCTCAATTAAGAGCTTTTGATCTAACATTAAATTTTTATTCTCCATATGGTTACAGCTTCCTAAGAAAAAAGTTTAACAAGACTTACCAGACCCAAAATATCAAAATTTTACCAACGAATTGATGGTTCTACTGGTTTCCATAGGAAAATTCTCCTCGAAAATACTAAAAGAAAAGTGGCAGAGGCAACCGAAGAAGGCAAAAAAGTCTTTTGCAAAACAAAAACTAGAAATTTGTTTAAGAATCTAATTATTGTTTGAAGTTTTACCATTAATAATTTTTGATAACGATTTAAGATTATGAAGTTCTATTATGTATTTTACTCTTTGATAACCTATGTTTAAATTTTTATTAGGACCAAAATAAATTATAATTTTCATTTTAACTACAAAAACCCTCATAATATTAAAAAGGGGAAAAACTTAGAATAGATTAAACATTTATCTACTTAAAATGTGTTACTTTTAGAAGGTATGTTATTAACTTTCTATTTGTACTTGTATTAATTTATTTCATTTTATTATCTGTTGTATTTTCAAATTGATTTTGATATTAAAGCATATTATTTTTTTTTTCATTGAAACAAACGTTTATTAGCTTATTAAACATAATGAATTCATGTTGTTTTATTATATGCTTGTATGAATGATTACTTTTATTTTCTTTTAAAAATGAATTTCGAAGATAAAGCCGAAACGGTGAGTAAGAATAAAAAATTAGACGAAAGTGACGATAATTACTGGAGCTTTCATCTACACGCCCCTTTTTCTAGCCATCTACACCTGAGCCAGCAAGATTCGTCTTCCCTCCATCCTTACATTCTCCAGATTTACAGAGAAAACGCCGTTCTCTTTAACATATCCAGACCTTGTTTGACGGGGACTATACCACTACATTATCAGCTTTATTTTTTATCCCGAGCAATTTAAATGCATTTGTAATTGCTCATTCTCACCTCTTCTCTTGTAGATTCCGTACTCAGTTTTCTTATTTTTAGTTACGTTTGCACTGCTCTTTTATTTTCACAGCTTTAATTCTATAATGCTGTAACGCTACAATATGGATCCATTTTTGTGGTTTATACTATTTAGTGTTATTCGTAAGTGACCAACCTATTATAATAATTAAAGATTATTGTATTGCAGGCCTGAAGATGTTCCTGTAAGGCCGAAACTAGTCGCTCCTGTATTTATTTATAATAAAATTGATTTTAAGGTTTCATTCTTCAATTGAAAAAATTAGACCTTTACAGTGATTTTGTTTCATTTCCTGCATTAGACACATATAAGACGGTATTAATTTTAAAAATAGTAAAATTAGCAAATTTTTTAGTTTTTTTTTTTTAAATTAAAACGTTTGGACAATGTGTGTTTTTATAGGTAAATGATACGCCACTGAACAAGAAGGATGTTTACCTTCCCCCTTGTGCCCGCTTCCTCACTTCCTCTACAGATGTTGCTAACACAACAATCGCCTACAAACTCGTTTTCACGCTCCCTCTATTAGTAATTGCTCGGAGGATTACAAAACGAAAAAGTATGCTATAGCCTTTAACTGAATGAATATATTCTAGGTAGTGAGAACAACGCAAAAAAATGAAATCCACCAATCACCGTTCATATTTTGATCAACCGACTGCTATTATTTCTAAAATTTTAGATAAGTGACAATTCTGTCAAACTGTCAGTATATTTTTTAGTTATTGAGATTAAACATACATTAAAATGGGTTATTCTTGTGTAGAATCAATAAATAATAACATATAATTATAAATAATTTGTTAATTTAAATAAAACTATATGAAGTCAATTTAATTACGAGTATTAAAGCAACAAAAATAAAAGAATAGGTGGTCCTGTGGTTAGCGTTCTTGCCTTCCACGCGGAAGATTCGAGTTCGGTTCTCGGATTCGTTAGTGGGTCGTAGAAAAAAATATACTATACAACTCGAGTGGATTGTCCACATCGCACTCATACGATAGAGCACTCCGCCTGCAGCGTCGTGCTCAAATTTTGTATTCTTGCAATATGGCCATCATATCCACTCTTGTTGCACAAACTACTATTTCTTCTTATTACGGATGACCACCCTTTGGCGGCGGACGCCGCTTGGACTATGAGTCCTAGACCTTCTGGAATTCAAACTTTAAGGAATTTAAACATCATACAAGAAAATTCTACTACGGAAAACAATAATATGCCAAAAAATCTGATCATAATATTTCATATAAAAAATTTTAATGTTCAGAATATGTATGTCACTAAAGATCTGTCAAACTCTATATATTTAATTTGATTGGATGTTTTATGGTTTTTTTTTTGGTTTAAAATGTTTATTGATAATTTAAATTTCTTTCGAATTAAAATATATTTTTTTAATTGTCTATTCAATATAGTTGTGTATTAATCTTCCTAAAATATATTCGAGATCATTTTTTATAAGATATAAATACATTTCAAATTATATTGAAGTTTTTTTTCTTTTGGCAAAAAATGTCAAGTCAAGGAAAATAGAAAAAATGGCTCGAACATTAAACACGTATTTATGGGTAAAAAAATGATCTCATGTATTTACTGTCGACAAATTACTGCTAAATAAAATAATATTTTATTAGAAATATCAAAGAATCTATTCTAAAAATACTTACTATATTATCTGTTCTCGTTATATTATCAAACAATTGTTTGTACATTAGCTAAGAGCTCTAAGTGATCCTAACTAATCATTGAGTTTTATACTGAATATTTTTTTGATCTGTCGAAATAGTAAAATTTTGTGATATTGTTTTCATGGTTTTTCCAAATAAAGTCGTTTTCGCGGAAACTAAAAATTTTATCGATAAAATTTTAAGGACTAGCGGTACCTTTTATTATTTTTTCATCTGTCAAAATAGTCAAATTTGGTGATTTCAGCCAATAAGCGCTCGCGATCCTAACTAATCATTAAGTTTTATACTGATTAAATCGCCTCTTCATTTTTATTTATTTGATAAATTTATGTTTACGTTTTTAACTGACAACATAATCTAACAACTCTTATTAAACTAAAATTCACCTCAAACCTATTTTAATACCCACATTTCAAAATTATTGTTAATTTTACTATGCAAAATTAAAATCGGTAATAAACTTAACTTGATTGAGTTGGTTTAATTAAAATTAAACATATTCTTTTTTTTTGCTTAGGATTTTATGACTACGAACATTCAGTTCATTCGCCTATTTTGCCACTTTTGTCGATTTTGCTCATTTTTTACAATTTACAAGTTCTACAAATATTACCTATTTACATATATTTTTTTTAATTATATATACATATTGTTTTCTTATTTTTTTGTTTTGTCTCTTTATTTTTTTAATGTTCTTTTATTTATTTATTTATTTTTAATGAAGGAAAATGGAAAAGGTAAAGACAAGGACACTTTTACGCCTAACTGTCATTCTAGGCGATTTACACATGTACAGGTAGACCACGGTTTGTGAAGGTGATACAAGAGGTTAGACATTAATGGTTAATAACCTTTTATTATAATATACATTTTTTATTTTATTTACATTTTTATTTATAATTTAATTTTTGTTTACAATTTTAATTTCATATTGTGTATGTGCTCTATTAATGCATTTAAAATATTTAAATTTAAAGATTGTGCTAATAATTGAGTTAAGTTAAATTGGTGACTTATACTAGAAGAGTTTTTTAATTTTTTCACAAAAAATGTTACCTCTGTTTGTATTAGTTGGCAATTTAACATTTTATGTTCGATATTTCCTATTTCTCCACAAGTGCGAAAGGGATGACCATTTAATTTTATTTTGTACAGATGAGATGAAACTAAAGCGTGATTAAACCTCATTCTACAAATGTCTTTACCCCCAATTTGTAAAAATGCCTCATCCTAGAGAAATTCTTCAAGAACAGGAAAAATTTTCACGGATACTTGGAGTAATAGTTGGGACGCATATTAAAGTATCATCTCCAGGAGGAGATGATGCAGAGGTTTTCAGAAATAGAAAAACATATTTTTCATTGAACGTCCAAGTTGTTGGAAATGCTGACATGAAATTTATAGATGTTGTTGCTCGGTAGCCAGGATCAGCTCACGATGCAACAATTTTTGCTAATAGTAGATTAAGAGCAAAGTTTGAAGCAGGGGAATTTCCAAATAGTTTATTGATTGGCGATAGTGGTTATGGCTTAAGAGAGTATTTTATGACTCCCCTTGAAAATCCATTGAAAAGAGGAGAACAAAGATACAAGAGGCATTATTTAGAACTCGTAATATAATTGAACGTGAGCGTGATCTTATTTCACTTTACTACGCCCTAGTTCAATCTATATTAAATTACGGGATAATTGGATGGGGAGGAGCTTACACTACTACTTTGTAACCTTTAGTGGTAATTCAAAAACGTCTGATTAAACTAATATTTAAATTAAATCTACGATTTCCCACTGAAGCACTTTTCACTTACAGTAACCTATTAACTATAAGAAAATTGTATTATAAACAAGCTTTGATTCAACTTGTAAATACAAAGGAAATAAATATTATGTGCCGCCATTATAAGACAAGATTTCATCTAAATAATAAGATTATCTTACCGAAATGTAGAACAACCCTCTCGCAACGCAGTTATTCATACGTCGGATTAAAAGTTTATAATTCACTGCCTCAAGAACTAAAGTCAAAAATTTATTATAAAAACTTTAAAACTATTATTGCGAAATGGATTTTAAATGAAACTATAGATATAATCGGTAGCAATTAAAATAAAAAATAAAAAAAAAATTAAAATAAACTAAGATGAAACAAACTAAAATTCTATAATAAAATTGAATATTCATATACTTACCCTAAAATTATCACTTGCTTTTGAAATGTATTGTTCAGCTAAAGTTGTGGAAATATTTTTTGGGTTATAACATTTTTAATTGTTTTTTTTTCTCTTTTCCTTTCTTTTTGTCATGTAAAATGAAAAGAAAAAAATCATAGATGACGAGGCAAGCTTATTGCTTACCTACCTGACATACAGTGCCTGAGAAGCTGTCAAGTTTATCCTTAGCTTCTCATTTTCTGGATGTCCGGTACTCAGTGTGGCTTCCTCTGTTCATTTATTCATTTTTTTTTTATTATAAAACAATAATTATATGAGCTGTATTGGTATTGTTATTGTTATTATTACCTAAATTGTTTTATAAAGCGATACAAGTATTTAATACTTATCGCTTCGCACCACTTTATTTAATATTTGTTATTTTTATTATCATATTATATTTTTATGGTACTTCTTTTTTAGGAAGAATCATATTTTTTTATTGTATATATAGATATGATTCATATACATATGTAATTTATTATTTAATAAAGTTATATTATTATTATTTTTTATAATTGGAACATGGAAAAGAAGATTTCCAGTTGTAGCTTATGGAATTCGTTTGAAACTTGAAACAGTTATGGCAGTAATTGTAGCAACTACAGTATTGCATAACACTAAAACTATATTTTTTATGTACTTAATAAAACTATTGTTTATTTTCCCGCAACTGTCTTATTTCTACATCTAATTTCAGTGATTGCTTTCGCAGTTCCTGTTCTTTTGTCTCGTTCTCTATATTTTGCTTTCTTCATACTTGCAAATTATTAACCTTTTATCCAGCAAGATATTATATTTCTCAGCAATATGATTAGATGTTAAGGTTCTAATGACAGTTGCTGGCCGACGTCTTCGTAAATTTTGATTATTATTGAGACTTCTGTTGGGAGTTTCATTATTACTATTATCAGAAGTTTTTTGTCCTGTATTTTCAATTTTTACAAAAGGCTTTGTTTGTAAATCTGAAATGTTATAGTTCTTCCAATGTGTCATCCCTTCCTTTGCCTGAAACAACAGCACATTAAATAATAAAGTAGAAATGGGGTGTAAATGATTGTTTTTAATATTATTAAATTTATAAGTAGATATTTTTGTTCTATTTTATTAGAAAAACAAAATGCTCTGATACGTAGTTTTCTTATTGCTTCCACTTGTTGCGGTACAAGACTGACTTTCATCACTCTCTAATTCATATTCCACAGCTACTTCACTGGGGTGATTGTAACTACTCTAAAATATAAAAATAAATACCTATTTTATTAGGAAAACAAAATGCTGATACTTACAGTTGCTGTACAGGAATTTTTATGTTCATCTAACTCAGGATCATCAGTTGTAGGATGATTATGATTAGCCTAAAATATAAAAATAATCTCTGTCAGCATCAAATGGGTTCTCTTATCCATAAACAGTTTTTCTATTCATCAGGGATAAAAGCAGTTCATCCGAGCTTGTGCACGTTTGTTTGGAGGAGGAGGGCCACCTTCTGTTCGCATTAACTCCATTCTTTCATTAGCAGTTCTTTTCCGCATGTCTTTTTTTTTATTTTCGTAAAATTTCCTCAATGACTCCACAGATCTCTTTGTACAACTTGGTATAATAGCATTAAATTCCCTACTGACTTTATCCCAAGCTGCATCCTTGTCGTAAATCATTACAGCGTCAGTTCTTTTATTTTCCAATACATTTTTGTATTTGGCAACAATACTTATTAATAAATCTTTTTCGGTTTGGGTATAATTAGGTCCCCTAATCCGTTTTTGCCTTGAAACATCCATTTAATTAAAATATTTTTTAAATGAACAAAACTCAAACAATCCAAAATCAAACCAAAGCCTCTACAATCTACAAGACAGAATCATCTGTCAGTTGTCAAATATGTCAGAAAGAAAGAAATTCCCTAAATTCTTACAACGTTGCCACATAACTTCCAAGCTTTAGTAAGTTAGGTTTACATCACTACCGTGCAATAAATTTTTTTAAGCGAAACTTAAAAATTTAAACTGCCCTTAGCTAAGCTAACTCCATTGACCTGTCGGTGCAAATGGCCATAAACAAGTTTAAATTAGCTAAATTAAATAGATCTAATTCCATTTCATAGTTTGAGACACGGAAATCACAGTAAAAACATTAAAAAGTAGCAAATGTCAGTCTCGTCAGAAGAAAGTAATCTACTTTAAATATGTCGACGCGCGCATGCCGGCCGCCTGTCTATTCCTTCTCTTACAGTAATACGGTGTTGCCGTATTTATTATTTTTTAGACTAAAAAGGAAATGCTATAAAAAAATATATTTATCAGTTTAATAAACACTTCCAAATATGTTTATTGTTTTATTGTGTCTTTTTTTACAAAATTATTTAAAAAATAATCTTTTCAAATATCTCGCGTCCTTTTAAATTGTATCTATTAAATTTTGAGTTTCCATTCTAAAACGACTTTATTTCAGGCAAAACCACACATGGTTTTTCCAAATAAAGACATTTTCGTGGAAACTAAAAATGTAATCGATAAAATTTGGAGGACTCGTGGTATTATTACCTGTGATAAATTACTACTAAATAAATTAATATTTTAGAAATGCAAATATATCTATTCTAAAAATACTATAGGTGTTATCTATTCTCCTAATATTATCAAACAGTTTTTTGTTGATAAATTTTGGCTTCGTCTGAAAATAAATTATTCCATTTGTACGCGAGTTTTATCATCAACTCGTCAGATCACTGCGAATTTATTGATAACGCAATTTTTTTCGCACGTGTACATCAATTTCAGACAAAAAATATTTAACCAGGATGAAAAACAAACTCGAAATATCTATCTGAAATCTTGTTTTATCTCTGTGTAATGGAAATGTTTGGTTACAGTTTGTCTCAAAATGTTTTAAGGTTAAGATTTTTTTGAACTAGGTAACCTAGTTTACTTAAAGTGTGCAGTAATTATAAGTATTTAATATTAAATGATGGAATTTAATAATGGACTAGCTTTTGAGGTTTGTCGCAGATCGAGTCGCGTGCCTTCGATATTCAAGGAACTTTTACATGGCCAAATCTAGAATTGTTTCAAAAAGATAGTAATATTTTATTTATTAAAAATATGTGTTAGAGCAAAAATACAGTGTTTATTGAGACACTACTTAAATTATTTACAATTGTCCAAGTTTATTTTTGCCTATTAAGCGAATTATTTATTTTTCTTTGATACCCAGGCAGCACGCATTTTACGTATTTTATACGTAATACTCGTTTAATTTTGGTATTGGTTGATTCCGTATACGTTTACAGTTTACTATTATTATATATACCGTATTTTAAATGATATATTATACGTTTTTTATATACATCCTATGGTATATAATTGTAAATTTTTCTACGTTTAAATATAGTTACTATTTTTAGTTTGCGATGAACTATTTATATACAGTGGACCTAAATATACGTTTAGGTATATTTACATTTAAATTAAATTCGTATAAATTTACATAATATTACAATTTGTGTTCTTCGTTTATAATTCCCGTAAAAAAAGGTACTTATAAAAAAATTCTGAGTTTTTCGTTTTTTTCCTCCATGAGGACTTCTTCTTCTTTTTCTTGGTGGTGATCTTGTTGCTGGCGAGTTTCAACTGAACGCTGAATATTGGCGTAAAATTGAAGATCATAATGGTTAGACCAATAAGCCCCAAAGTATTTTTTTTAATAAACAAAAAATTGAAGATTTGTCCCCTTTTAGACTGGTTTCCCCAATCTCAATTACTTTGGCCTCTTCAGAATCCAAACAACAAATGAATAAATTAAAATGTCTACGTGCCCGTGCACTTACTTAATCACGTGACTATTAGCCGCAATACCGTTGGCAGGTTACAATCACGTAGTTTTGCATTTGACAAGTGAAGGCAAATACAGAGTTTTGCATCTAGTCTTCGTTTTCTTAAGCGTTTTTAATGCAGAAATAGGGAGTTTTGCATCTTATTTTGGGAGAAGAATGGTAGAGTTTGAAATAAGGAATTAAATGGCGCCAAAACATTACTTTTGAAAATTTCGTCAAATACCGAGTTTTTCATTTAGGGGACTCAAATGTCCTTCACCAGCGCCCCTGACAGAATTTTATTATCCTCTTATTTGGTCCTTATATGCTTCCGTATGTATTATCTTGTGTTCCAATTTTTTTTCTTCATCTTCAGCCAGTTTTATTAGCTTTATAGATAATACTATAAGTATCAGAGACAAACTGTACATCGATATTAATATTATAAAAGTTCCAATCAACCCGAGAGAGATTGAGAGTCGCATCGGCATAAAAAAAAACCGATACAATCTATTATTTTATCCTTCAATGTGTTTACAATTTGATAGAAACTATCCTTGATGGATTTAAACAAACAAGTCCTATCTCGGGTTTCATGGCAAAAAACGATGCACCAACTAACGCATATTTTCGATCCGCATTGCAAAATATTGTTACATTGTTATCAGTGCAGAATAGTTGACATATATCTCGATTACCTACAGTACATAGCCCAAAAAAGTCGTACCTACTACCTAAGCAGTGAATTTTCACATTCCAGGCGAGTAGATTTTAAAAATTGTTATTTATTGATTTAAAAATTTGAAAAACTAGAATATATTGTGGCTTTTTTTAAAATAATAATAATACGCTGTTTTGATATCTAAAAGTTATCAAAATGTGATGTGTAGACGATTGTATAATAATAGTGGTTCATATTACGGATCCGTGAAAATAATAAATATTACAATATTAACTTACAATAGCTGCATCTCACGATATATCACATCATTTCTACCTTATCTTCTTCTAACTGAGAATCCTGTTGATTTTCAGAATTTTCGTGTTCAAATATCAATGTTTTTAAAATGCAATGCATTTCCTATTTGCCGGGTGCGCGAAGGAAGCGACATCTTGTGACCGCATTAAATCTGGCCCTATCAATGATGAATTACATGTAAAAATTTTATAAATACAAAATAAAAAGAAAATCGCTGTGAAATATAAGTGTAATACGTGATAAATATTAAATAAATAGTAAATATTAAATATCGCGATTAAAAAAAGTAAGTATAAGTAATTTTAATGAGTATAAAATGCATCTTATTTTAAATAA
Organism: Psylliodes chrysocephalus; assembly: GCA_927349885.1. Taxonomy (NCBI): domain Eukaryota; kingdom Metazoa; phylum Arthropoda; class Insecta; order Coleoptera; family Chrysomelidae; genus Psylliodes; species Psylliodes chrysocephalus. The sequence goes on along the minus strand of OV651818.1, from coordinate 27,673,214 downwards.
AAGAAGAACATAAGAATAGTATTAGGTTAACTGTCAAAAAAAGGTTAGTTTAAAAATTTAAACTATTAATATGTTTTAATAAATTCTCTGCCAATGAACATCATTATTCAAACAGGATTTGAGGCAATATCTCATGAGATATTGTTTCAACCTAAAACTTTGTACAAAGGAAAACAACTGGCAAGGGCAAATCATGTCAGAGAAGTGAAAGAATTTAGAAATGCGCGGACTTGCCTCCTCTTCTGATTTTTTACCTCCAATAAAATGATCGCTACAAATCATTTGGTTTTGGAATCCACGGTGATCCATCAAGACTATAAAAATATTATTTTAATTATAAGAAAAGGTAAAGTTAGGTTTTGTTGTACATTACTTACTTTTTTGTTTTAACTGCTTCTATTCATTTCGCTCTTTTTTCTAATTTCCAACTGGCAGTTGGAAATGTATAAAATTTGCAACTACTATTTTTGCCTGTATTTTTGCAATTCACAACGCAACAAGTAGAATGCCCCATTTTTCGTATAGAATAAGTACAGTTAACTGTCAAAACGTCAAAAGACCGAGAAAAACAAACCGTATTTTGCTTAGCGATTTTGTCATATTTAGGCTATCGTATGCCGTGAAGATTTATCCCTATTACTTCTGAATGGTTAAAGATTAAAGTATAGGAATTGCTTTGTTGGCAAGAAAAACTATGATTAACAAATTTGTATTCGTTCAAAATTTTCCAAAACTCAATAGTTTTTGATATAATGGCGTAATAATTAAAAATTAAATATAATTCAATTTAAATTTTTGTTAAAACTCAAAAACTATTAACCTTAGGAAAATTAGTTATTCACTATTCGACGGAGAAAACTGTTCTCTACAAATTAGCAGGAACGAAAAATTTTCGTAAATCCAACCGTTCATGAGATATTTAAATTCTTTTATTAATTTATTCACAACAAAATCCAGATTTAATGCCTACTTTGTCCATTGCGTACGCTGCTGTCGATTCGACTGTCCCCACTATATACTTTGCACCTTGCGAATACAGCTTATTTTATTCACAGCAACAAGGGTACTGATTTCACTATATGGATAGCTATGCTTGTCAACTATGAAACCACATATATTTTTTTATATAGCTGTCACTCTTAAATGTCAAATAAATTATTTAAAATTTTTTGACTATGTTATGCAACGATCATGTATTGATAGCCATTACATGAGAGTTGCATACCATATTTTTTCTACGACCAAGAAACTATTTCAATTCAATAATATTGCTTTATTTTTTTATTTTTTAATACTTTTTTATATAAACAATAAGAAATAAAATATGAAAGAAAAATAAATTCTTCAACTTAATTTTTATTCCTACACAATAACCTACACAACTATGATCTTAATTTAACTATTAATAATACACATAAACGAATTCATTTGTAACATTAAACAAGATAAATTATAAATTACATTTTAATCAATGTTGTTTAAATACAAATTTTGAATAGTACAATTATTAAAAAGTACTTGAGGTGTACCAGCATTAGTCACAAACGAATTTGTACTCGTAGATGAAGAGGGCAAATTAATATGAATTTCATTATTTGTATTATCAATAGAATGGAGAATTTGATTTTCAGTTTCATAATGAAAATCAGTGTTATAATAAGTATCATTATGAAACTGAAAATTAGCATTTAATTATCAACTTATATTATAGGAGTAGAAACAAGATTTTACTTGAGTAGTTATGTATATATTGTAAGTGAAAATGATAATAATAATAATAATAATATTTATTAATCTGAAAGTTTACAACAACATATAATAATTTTATTGATACATATGTATAATGATTAATAAATATGTGAAATTCAGAGAAGGTTAAATCTGTGTATGGGTTTAAACGAATTTTATTAAAATGACATTATAAAATATAAAAAAAAAATAAAACTAATATACAGGGTGGCGCATGGAAAACGAAACAGACATTTACTGGTAGCTCAGTTCTTTTTTGGAAAAACGCTCAGACACGTCGATTTTGTTTTCGAGGCGGGCAATAAATCAGGTTAACACGTGCAGTCCCCTAGACAGGGGTGGCACCATCCCTAAAATCTTAAATGGAAAGGGAGGGTTGAATGATGCATCATCTTTCAATTCCCTTTATAATGATTTTAAATTCATGTACTTCTCAGTAGTTTTAGAGATTTATTGATTTAAAGCTTAAAGTATACTTAATATACATCATCATTAGTGAAAATCAATACATTTAGTAGCAAAGTAATTTAAAAATAAAGAATGAACTGAACCGTCAGCCAAGTAAATGTTGAAAATGACCACCATGACTCTCCATGCAGTAATAAAGATTTTGCTGAAAACGTTGCACTTATTCACAATTCTTTGTCGCGAATCTTCTAACGATGTTGGCTGAGTAGCATAGATTTTGCGTTTTAGGTGACCCCACAGAAAGAAATCCAAAGGTGATAAATCTGGCGATCTTGGAGGCCATTCAATGGCACCTCTTCCACCAATCCATCGACCTGGAAATGTCTGATCTAAATATTGTCGAACACGTAATGCGTAATGTGTTCGAAAATACATTTTATCGAATGGTATTTGATCGAAAATACATTTGGTCGAATAACATTTGATCGAAGATATATTTTATCGAATTACATTTTATCGAAGAGACAATAGATCGAAAATTCATTAGATCGAAAAGACAATATATCGAAAATCAACATTAAAATCGAAATATATCAAAAAATCAAACGATACCATACAACCGTGCGTCTAATCCCTACTACCGGAGAAACTAAACTCAAAATTAGGTACTAATGGAAAATTTTTCGATATTCTCAAACGATAGCTACCTCGTTTAACAAATTTTTATCCTTACTAAACTGTTAATTTAAAAATTAATATTTTAGGTCTAAACGTTTATTTATCTTCGTTGAATTAAATTACAAAATATGTATTTCAATAAGGTTGAGTTGTCTCCCAATGGGACATTTTAGGTAAATTATTTTAGGTTTTTTTGTATAAAAAATGTAATTAATTTACCTAACCTATGCGACCTGGAGCCGTCGCAGTTTGCCTCGCAAAAACATTACAGAACAATAAGAAAAAAAATTAACTAATTTACCTCATCCGTGCGGCCTAGAGCAATTTATTTTTTACTGATTGCTCTCGCACAAAATAGGTAATTTGGTTAGGTTTTTTTATAAAAAACTTAACACTAACCTACCTCACCTGTGCGGTCTGAAGCTATCGCGGTTTGCAAAAAAAAATTGTAAAAAAATGGGAAAAATAAAAAACTTAACTAATTTACTTAACTTGCGCTATTTAAATTTAACTGATTGCTCTCGCATAAGTTAGGTAAGATAGTTAAGTTTTTTTTATCATAAAAATTTAATTAATTTACCTAACCTGTGCGGCCTGGAGCCGTCGCGGTTTGTCTAAGAAAAATAAGAAAAATAAAAACAAAAATTTTAACTAATTTACCTAACCTGTGCGGCAGGTAGCTCTCGAGGGTTATATTATTAAACAAAAAGGAAAAAATAAAAAATTAACCAATTTACCTAACCTGTGCGGCCTGGAGCAATTTAACACAGGTAGTTGTTTTTTTATCAAAAACCTAACAAATTTACCTAACCTGTGCTATTTAAATTTAACTGATTACTCTCGCACAAGTTAGGTATGTACGTTATACGTTAGTTAAGTTTTTTAATTTTTACATTTTTGTATATTTATTTTTGTGAAGCAACAAGCGATGATTCTAGGCCGCACAGGTTAGGTAAATTAGTTAAATATTTTGTTTTCATTTTTAATATTTTTCTATAATTTTATGTATATTTGATTTTTGGATCAATTGCTTTTTCTATCAAATCTATTTTCGATCCATTTTCTTTTCGATCATTTTTCTGTTCGATCATTTTTCTTTTCGATCAATTGTTATTCAATAAAATGTTTTTTCGAGCAAATGTATTCCATCAAATGTTTTCGATCAATTTTGTGCCACCCATTTAATAATTGCAATAACTGAAAAATATACTGGATTGCGGTGTAATTCTTGGCAAATTTTTTTGGGACAACCTGTATGATTGGTCTAAAACTAAATAGGCATCGATGAAAAATTGAAAATGTTCGAAACAGCTTATAAACAGTTTATTATTTGATATTTTCGGGTCCGAAAATCGAAATTTGGGTCAGTCGATGATAATTATACGTACTTTGCAAAGACTGCTGAATTATTCAAAGAAATAATTCCGCCCTTACAAGAGCTCGAAATATTTTTTTTTTTTTGGAAACGCACAGCTCCACGCAAATCATTAATTATTTCTGCTGGGATACATCAAATATGTATACAATAATGTCGGGGGGGAAAATCTATCTATCGACGGCCCAGAAATGAAATTTTATACAAAATAGGAGCAATTTGAACTATTCGTGAGCGAAAGGGATGTTAATAAATTATTTTATAGTTTTATTTATTTTTTAGTTGCTTAGTTAATATTTTTAAATCGACCGCAACGATATTTTAATATTTGGACTGAAGAATTATAAATTTAGTTTTAATATTTTTATCATATGTGTAAATCTCTATTTTTGGTACACTATTCTGCTCTGGTCAGTATACCTAAGTATACTGTGTCTGTGGCGCACTATAATGAGTGAGCCCAGACGAGTGAAAAGTATTCACGAATGCATGTAGCTAAAAAGAAAGGTCAACACGTCAGCAGATCCGTGAAACTGCATAAAAACACATTAATTTGCTCGCCGCACACAAACAAGGTGTGACGTCACAAAATAAGGCAGAGTCTGCGAACCTTTCAAAACCAGTGTGAAAAAAATTGAATAAAAATGGGGAGTTAAGGGGGTTGAAATATTTAAAAACCTTACTCAAAAACGAACAATAATATCAACTTGAAATTTTTGGAAAATCTAGCTTTACAAAGGGATGAAGCCTATTGATTATCAAAAAAATCTGATTGAGAAGGGGGTTTGTTAAACTGTGAAGAGTATAATTTAGAATGCCATGTATTAAATATCTTCATTCTAGTTTATATCTGTGTAATATTATGTATTTTAATGGGACTGATCTTATAAAATATACATTTTAGTTCACTTGTTTTATTTGCCAATAGAAGGTAATATTTTATATTATTTTATTTGTCATGCGTGACAAATTGTGAAAATAATTAAATTTACAACAATAACTGAAAAATGGTAGGTAAAGTTTCATATAATAGTATTTTTTACACAAAAATCAATGTCAAGCTTTCTACATGACCTGATATATATTTAAAAATAAACTCACTTTTCTTCAAAGTCAGTTGACCAACTAAATATGTTTATAGATGGTTTTCAACGTATTAAAAATAAAAATATTACAATAACTAAAATGTTCATTAATTAATAGTTATAGTGCTTGAAAACAGTATGATATTGATAATAATAACAACTACACTTAATACAAACGCAAATAATAAAAAAAACAGCGATATTGGACCTTGTACCAAACTTACAAATGATAAAATTATTGGAAAAAGTAAACACCTATTTTAAATTACCACAGCCGTCACTGTCCACAGGTTCGAATCCCGCCAGTGACAGGATTTTTAATAAATTAAATATTAATTCTAAAGCATAGATATGATTCTCGACTCGACCATTCACTATTGAGTTTGAAATAACAGTGCTATTCATTAAGTGACGCTGGGAAACAGTGTTAGAGCCTACACCGAATACGAAGCTAATAACCATAGCAGTTTATGCCGATGACACACAAAAAAAATAAACTAATTACTTAATAATAAATAAAAGATTAATAACATCCTGTGCAACGGATCATTGTAGAATGACACAGTGTAATGACTAATGACAGAAAATTATTGGAAAACATTAATCGAATAGGTCATAGATAAAAAAAAAACTAAAAATGAGTACTTGCATGAAAATGGCAACAGTTAAATAAATAATCCTATGATGAAAAATAATTGCGTGGTATTTTCCATAATGAACAAGAATATCATTATAATTTATATACATTGACGACGTAAATTGTGTACCCCTTTCTTAACTTCTAAATGAAAGATAGAGACATGAAACAAAACGAGGTGAAATTAGAGAGATATTATATTTTTGTTATAACGAGAAGCACTTTACTTGAGACATAAGAAAGAGGGCGTTACTATCTTTAAATTTTCTAATGGAAAGTAGGGCCATGTAATATCTCTTTTGAAAGATATTTTCATTGTCTTTACGTATATGTAAACAGTTTTAGGTTTCTATGTTTTTATAGTAATTACATTAAATAAATTAATGAAATAATTACATTCTTGATAACTCTCGTATTTATTATTATTGTTCAATACTAAGGAAAAAATATTTACTAAAATAAATAAATTAAGAATGTAAAAGGTAATCTAAAAACCACGTATTAATTATTCAAAATATTCTACCATCTTTTTGACAATAAAAAAGCCTATTACAAAATTATCTTCTAACATTGTCTAGCATTTCTGGCGTCATACTGCACACACTTGTGAAATTCGAAATTCGGATATGAAATTTTATCAGTCGAATACGAGGTTTGGTTTTAATTGTATTTGTATTTTACTCTTCAGTAAAAATCATATTTTTTTACAAACCTTATATACGGCTTACAAAAAATAATATCTGATGGTTACCTTTTAAGTTTTGGACCATGCAGAACTTTTTACGAAGAATAACTTTTTTCCCTAAAATTAATAATAAAAAAGTTTTCCATATGGTTCCAACTTAGTGAGTGAGACATTTTGTATATCTTCATTCTAGTTTATTTAATTTAATTTTGCATGGTCGCAAAGATAATGAAATTATCTTTCAACTGAGGTATTACTTGACCCTACTTTCAATTAGAAAATTTAAAATTAGTGACGTCCTCTATCTTTCTTCTCAAGTAAAGTGCATCTCGTTATATCAAAAATATCATAATACCTCTCTAATTTCACCTCGTTTTTGTTTCATGTCGCTATCCTCTTCCATTTAAGAGGGGGAAGCACAATTTACATCCTCACTGTAGAAAATTCCAAAGTACTTATGTTCAAAATTCTTTTCCACCTAAACGATGATGATGTACTTCTGGGTTCACTTGGATAGTTCTTAGCTGTAGTTGAGATCCAGATTCATTTTTTATTTTCCGACTAAATTGTTATTTTGGTAGCGAGGTCTGTGGCAGGATAACGTCTACCTACCGGGTCCGCTAGTTTATTATAAAGTATTTTCAAAATCAATGAATTTAAATTAATATTCAAATCAAAGGACCAGGCTATGGAGAAATGAAGAAATTAAAAAACCACATAAGTTTTCCCAATAACAAAATAAAAACATAAGAAAGACCTCGCAAGAAACAAAGATGACGTGATCTATTTTGCAAGTATGTCAAAGAAGAGGTAGGGGAAAACGGGGCAAATTGGCTGCATTAGGGAACATTTTCATAGAAACATTTATTTTAAAGAGGAAACCCAAATCAAAATTTATAAACAAAAACCCTTACGGGTGAACTATAAAATTAATATGGCAAAATGAAAAAAAAAATTTGGTTAAAGAGAAAACCCAAAAAAAAAACTTGTTGCTTATTCTTTATCTTGCCCTACCCATGGGGCAACTTGAGGGGTCGATAGGGGCAAATTGGCTTATAGACACAAATCTCATATAAAGTCAAGCCAAGGGTTGGTGGATCTTCATACTCTTCTTCGCAAACAGGATAAAATATATCTTCAGCATCGACCGTTTCTTTTTGTTTATCCATTTTCTTTTTATCTTCATCAAAGACTGCCTTCTTTACCTTCTCTTTATTTTTGTTTGTTTGTAACTTCTTTTGCATCTCCTTTTCTTCGAGTTTCTCCTTATTTGGTGTTGATGTAATTATTGTAGACCTTTGTCGAAGTCTTCGATTAGGGTTATCTAGACGCTGCTAAAAGGGTTTGGGTTTTATACCAGTTAACGTTTTGTTAAGATTTTGTTCTTCGTTTTTCGGATCCTTAGGTTTGTAACCGGAAGGTCCAGGAACGAGTTCTGAAACGGGTTTCTCTTTTTTGTTGTTTTCTTCTTTTTCACAGCAAGTGGTTCTTTGTCACTTGACTCATCAAATAAACTAGAGTTATATTTATTAGCTTGACTACAATTTGCAACAGGACGATCGCTAAAAGATGACGAAGCAAAATCTAAATCAGTAAAAAAAACCAGGATTGAAGGGTTCTATCCAACACTTTTCAAAACTCTTTACAGCTGTTCCGACCACTGCTGCTTTCAGGTAAGATTCTCCAAAAAATTTGCTACTTCTTTATCTGTGATAGTTCTGCTGGGATTGTTTACTAAGTAATTTTTATAGGCCTAGCTGTAGTAAGTTTTTAGTGGAGAAAAAACCTAGATCTAGCGGCTGTAGGCAGTGAGCGGAGTGCGTAACTATACCGTTGTCTCTGTATACATTTACTGCCTCGAGAGATCGATGGGATGAATGGTTGTCAACAATGATGAGGACGGGGTTGTCCTTCGTGGGCTTAACAAATTTAATAAAATGTTCAAGGTATAAAATAAAAGACTCTGACAACTTTAGTTCATCTTTTGATGCCAGTTGGGGACAATATTTTGGGCTGCCTAGTAGGGACGGTAGATAAGCCGCTCTCATCCAAGATGAAAATTCTGTCCGCTGTAAAGTTGTATTTAAGTCTTGTTTCTTTTAAAATATCAAAAAATCAAGTAACTTCAACCTTATTAAAACCCATAAGTCGCCCTAAAGAAGTTGATTCTGGAGTCCGGAGGCTGAAATTACATCTTTGTTTAAATGAGGTTAACCAGTCTTTCCCAGAAATTTTTAATGTTTTATTAAATTGATTGGGAATTTGATTTTGTTCAGCAAACTCAAATGCTAACTTTCTACATTCTTTTGCGAAAGTTCTAGCATGGAAAACTTTTAAATATTCAGTAAATTCTCTCTCCTGCTCATTAGTAAAGGTTCGTTTGTATCGACCATCAGAATCTGGCACTGGTTCATTACGACGCCTTTTTTTAACATATCTTATTAAAGTAGCTTTAGGGATTTCATACTGAATGCTTGTGCTATAAACACTTTCTACTATGGCCGCGCCGACGCGGTAGAGATTAAGACTATTGTACAGGCATCATAATCTAATTTGTCAGTAGTTTGGTAAAGTTTGCGCACGGCTGACATACCTCCAAACGATCTTAATGGCTACTATTAAAGCTCAGTAGCGTATACACCCTTCACAATTTTAAGAAAATTACCTAAAATTTTAATCCTTAATAACCGTCAAATCGAGTCCGCCCTCGTTTCTAAGAATGTTTTATCATTTGTTGGTATTATAGGAAATACCAGAGTACCTACACAATGGATCAAACGCAATTATGTAAATAGGTTTTTAAACACTACAGAATTTGTTAAAATTTATTTGTTACCTATGAGCTAAAATGTATTCTGTTAAAAAAATTTATTGGGTGAAAAAAAAATGGTGATTTTGCACTTGATATCTTTAATATTTTAACAAAATGTGAGGGTGAAGTAGAAGTGGTAAAAGTCATCAGCATATAAATATTAAAATAAAACAACGAAGATTTTTTAAAAATATGAATTTATACTCACCTCTATTCCTTGTTGCTATAACTACTATCAAACAAAATAAATATAAACATATTAACAGAGTTCTAAAATATCGTCATCAAAATAATCACTATTACTAGAACTATCACTACTGTTTTCATTATCATTAATAATAACAGTAGGAATTACAACGTTACCCATTATAATTTCGCGATTTAAATATTTATCTTCGACAGCTATTACATGTGCACATCTTTTTTTCCAGTCTTCTTGGATTACTGATTTAAATTTAATTTCAGCTAACATTTGTACATGTGCTAATTTAAAATGAATATTCTTTATAGCTACATTCCTTTTTACTACAGCCCAGATAATTTTTATTTGATTTAAGTCTGGGTGGTATGGTGGTAATCTCAAAACTGTATGACCGTGTTCGAAGAATAATCTATCAAATTTGTATTGCTTGAATCTATTTTTATGCTGTTTGATTAATGTAGTGGTAATTCTTCACCAAGGATCAGATTTTATTCGTTGCAAGTTTTCCTGAAAACATGAATTCGTCATTTTGCACTCTTCGTCATTTTGCCCCTCTTTTCCCTATTTAAAAATAAAAATCAGGAGTTTCCTCAAAATTAGATTATTTACGAAATATTCAATTTATTCCATACTTGTGTGTCATACTGCATAATTTAAAGTATTTTACATGGATACTGAATATTTTTTTGTATATTGTATTGATGCGACGGAGGGGAGAGGAATGACGTATTACATTTGAGAACATGTTATAGTCTATTTTTATGTATGAGAGAGTATTAAAATAATAAAGCGTTCGTAATCCATAGGCGTACCACTTCTTTTAGTAGACAGTTAAAAATTTTTTTGAAGTTATTCCTCGAGTATACACTTATATCTTCACCTAATTAACCTGCTTATAACTTCTAAACAGCTGAAGGTAAAAAAGTGCAATTTTTTCTAAAATGTTTTATTTTTCCACAAGGTATGTTAAGAACATTGTGTCAAACGGGTTATGTAGGTATAAGGGTTTAAACTTTGACTTTTAAACAACGTTACGTTCATAAATAATAATTTTAATATAAAAACTACTTCTTACCTACAAATCCAAATCAGAATCGAAATGAGAAGATAAACTGTCGCAACCAATATTTACAATGAGTGGCTCTATCATTTCATCAGTAATATTGTCCAACTTCCACATTTTCTCTTCTTCTTTAATCGTATAATTTACTGCCTTTTCCCAGTTTTCAGGCTTCACATTATTTACAGCCTCCAAAAACAACTGTTTAACATCACTCATTTTAAAAGAATTATTTTTTCTTGAAACTTCTCCCTTTATCTGTGCCCATATCAGTTCAATCGGGTTTACTTCGCAATGATATGGTGGTGATCTAACCACCGTCATCCCACGATTTTTTGCAATTTCATCAATTTCATATTTTTTGAATTTCTCTTTATGAAGGGAACACAAATGATACAGTTCTTTTCTCACAGAACCGGGATGGAACTTAATTTTCTTTGAATTTAGCCAATTCTGTAAATCTTTTTTTAACCACTTGGTTGTGGGCATTTTTTCTATAAGTCTCGAGTGATAACTTGCATTATATATACATTACTATTATACAGTTCTGAAGAAGAAGATCTATAATTTGTTAGAACCACTCTTTAAAGACATCAGCATTCATGTCCTCATGGTAGTCACCGGTACGAGTAGATTCAAAAGTCAATAAACAACCTTTAATGAAACCGTTTGAACTACCGATGTGTACTATTATTAGTCTGCGCCCCTTTCCTGATGGTGGACTTAAACCAGTAGATAAATTATTTAAAAAAGCCTGTCTTCGACTTGTAACAGTTTCATCTTGCCAAAATTTATTTGGTTTATGTCCCTCGTTGATCCATCTTTCATCTAAATAAAATATATTTCTTCTTTGGTTTCTCATTTCTTTTATAGTCCTTAGGTAATTTCTTCTCCATATTACAATATCGCTTCTTTCTATTAAAATAGACTTTCTGGAATGCTTTTTCCATAGAAAACCTATTTCTTTTAAAAGTTTCCATAGTGTGCTTCGACTCATTTCAGGGTAATCCTTATCATCTCGAACCGTGGCAAGAACTTTGCTAACTGTCGGAAATTCTTTTCTAAAGAAGAACGCATGCACTTTCCTTCGAAGTCTTTCTTTCAAAATATTTTCTAATTGAAATTTTGGTTTTCCTGGAGCTTTACGTGCTGTTTGAAACTCGCCACATTTCTCTTTTTTAAGAACTCTGTAAATCGTAGATTTTCCAACACCAAGCGTACTACTAACTAATTCCACTGTGTCATCAACACTTTTACATAAATGTTTGTCTGTAAATGATTTAAAACAATTACATATTAATGTTTTTTCATTAACCGTTAAAGGACCGATTTTTTGTCGTTTACGCGGCCCTTCCAAATTTTCCATGATCACACTACAATTCACACTGCACCTTGCAAGTTGCAACTAAACGACATTTAGTAAACTGTCAAGAATGCACAACTTGGACCTCCTTACTAAATGGAAAACCTATAATCGCATTTTCTGTGAAATTTGTTGGGAAGGTATTTATCTGCTTATAATTCGATTACTTTAAGAAATTCTTGGAATTAAAATAAAACAAAATAAAACAAAATTGGCAAATAGGTACTTATTGAAAATAATCTTAAGATACGGCTATGTAATCTTTAATACACAGGGCTTTTGGCCTGTCCAAACCTTTTTCTATTGTTCTGTACAGCTTATGTTTATAAAGGACCAATAAAAGAGCCAAAACTTGTAATAGCTCAGGTACATTTATTACAATTTTAGGAAATATTTAGATTATTCTGTAAAAATATTTAAAATGACCGTACTAAGTTTTCCATTAGAAATGTTGTTTTATTACTCTCTCATACATAAAAATAGACTATAGAAAGATATCCCCCTTGATGGAATAAAAATCTACCTGTTTTAAGCAATTTTTGATATTGCCAATGAGAAGTTTTTAAATTGCACACTGTATATTCCTTTTCCATTAAGAAGTAATATTATTTTTTTACATTCTTCGGTTAGATATTATGTTTAACTCATCCAACAATTTTAAACTACATACTATTTTAAGCGTTGCATGCTGAAAACAGGCGATAAAACGCCTATCTACTATCGGTAAGAAAACAAAAAGTCATTCTGAACAAGTGATCTAAAAAATGTACCGTTTTAGTAAATGGAATGTCACTGGAACCGATAAAGTATATCAAAATATATTGAAAAGCAAGCATTGACCCCACGGATATCGAGATAAATCATTATTTGGTTTTAAAAGTTGACGTGTGTGAAATCAAACGATTGCCTACCACCCAGTTTTCGGGGTGGCAAATGGACCGTTCACGTCAATTTAGACCCTCCAAAATACACTTCTGATTTTCAACAGATAATTTTATAAGGATTTATGAATCGTGCTTCGATAAAAATACAGAATGGAAACATATTTTTTTATGAAGTCGATTTAACAACCGATTCAATGGCTAAATGTGACATTTTCAATTTTAAAAGACAACTGAAAATGTGGTGAATGAAAATTTTATTTTAAATTAAAAATAAGCAAAAAAGTACAAGAAATGGATCAAATTCATATAGAATCTAGACCAAAAACAATAATTAAATTCTCGTTTTGTTGTTGATTTAGGTAAATTAATTTTTAACGACTTAGCAAATCGGTATATCACGTTCAAAAGAAACGTAAAACTAGATTTGAAAATAGTCACCCATATCGCTAATTTTTAAAAATTTACCAATTAGGTTTTTTACAATGAATAACATGCCTGCCTTGAAGCTTGGAGTAGCGGAAAAAAATGATAAAACTTATAAAAATTATCAATAGGAATGTGCCTGGATTTTTTGATTAGTAATTTTCCTGACTTTTTAAAAAACCATTAGTAGATTTCCTATAATATTTTTTAATGGGTTTTTTATATTTTTTACACTAAAATTTAATAATAATTGAGGTGAATTTCTGGTTATCTTCATTGTTGTTGCAAAAGTGGGGAGCAAGTAAAATATTCCAAATTAGAATTGATTTTTTATTGATTCAAGAAGTCAAGGAGAGGGGAGGTGAGGTTATTTTTTTCATTAACAGATATGGCAAACAATATTCCATAGATAGATACTTTACTACATAACATATACACAATATATTATATCAAGTAGGTTATATTATAAATATAATAAAAATAGTATTTATTATAATATAAGTAAAATTAATACTACAAGCATCTCCTTCAACAGTGTAGTATCTACAAGTATTTACTTCGTTCAAGTAGTATTTACTCTGTAAATGAAATGAAATGTTCAATGCACGTCATAAACTCATGAAAGTAGACTTGCCATGTTGGCACAAAATACGAGGATCTCAAGACAATTTTTATCAAAAACTAATGTTTAATTTGAACTTCATCTTTTGACACTTAAAATAATTAATTCAATGAACCTATATAATAATATACAATTTTAGAAGCTTCTGGAAGTAATTCTTTTAATATAAATAGAATAAAAATAAACAGCAAGTAAAACTTTATTCAGAATAAGAATCACTATCGCTATCATCAATAAAATTAATAATGGAGTATGTACAAAAATTTTGAAATTTTTTATGAATAATACAGTTCAAAATAAAGCTACATTTAAATTTTTTTTTATCTATTCATTTGCCTAAGTTATTAATATTTAAAATGTATGACGTCACCGGGAATAGACCAATAGGAACTAGCCACACAACGTGCCAGTTAGACGGTACACGAAAAGTAATATACGTTCGTTTGTGTGCACCGTCTTACTTTTAGACTTCTAAAATATCGTTAAACAAATATCTTTTAAATATAAAATATCAAATGTTTTTAAAAATTTTTGGTGAATTTCGCTATAATTTAAATTTACCGCGCATCGATCATTTAATAATAAAATTGCGCCAGCATCGCGGACTGAGCTGTATGTGTTGTGCGCGAATGAATCTTTCCCGAGTACCGACTTCGTATCGAACATCAGCCAGATAGAGAGCTTTTGGTACTTCACCCAGTTCGGCTATAAACTATTTATATCTTTAAACACATGTATTTTTTTAAATGAATAAATTCGTTAAATGTAAAAGTGTTAAATAATTTTTTAATCAATGAGAAAATAATAGCATTAAATCACAAAATTATCCAGTTTTATTTAACTTTAAACTTTCGCCATATTTATAGTTTCATTGTTTTAAAAAACGACAACTATTAACAAGAAAATGGCAATGCGATAACACTGCATGTGTCATCTGTCATTACACAGGAACGCTTCAAGCAACAGCTAAATTATTATTATTTTTTTTTGTGTGTCATCGGCTTCAACTGCTAAGGTTATTTCGCCTCGTATTCTGTGTAGGCGTTGTTACTGTTTCCCAGCGCCACTTTAGGAACAGCACTGTTAATTAGAACCCAACAGTGAATGGTCGAGTGGGGAATCCTACTAAGGCATCAGAATTAATTTTAATTATTAAATTAATTAAAAAAATTCCGGCCAACGGTGGGATTCGAACCTGGGACCCTTGGATCCACAGGCAGAGACTCTACCACTGAGCCACCCACCCCTATTATTATTATTAATATTATTAATTTATCACATTTCAGAGATTATAATAATTGTATATTAAATTTTAGTTGTAATTGATTCCCGAACCATTTTAAAAAATTTGCTACGTTCGTTTCCTCATGATAGTCGGGATTGTTACTATTTGATGAAAACACCAGTTTCGTTACCAGTCTGAAGAACAATGAATCTTTTACCATCAACTCTTGTAGTTTTTACGCCCTTTTTATCGTTATTTTGCCAAGAGCGGTTTACTATGCCATTTTGAAAAATCCATGTTTCAACCACATAAACAAATTTAAATAAAGACAAATTTTTTGTACTTGTGTATAACTTTAAAAAACTAAATGTTTTACTGGCAACATAAGGAAGTTCCATAAGACCCCAACCGGATCCATTTAAATCCTATATTGGTTATTACTGTATACAATGATCTTTTGCAGCCCGTTAACATTTTTCTTTGTAATTTCGCAAGAGTTACTTCTTATACATATCGTAAATGACATCAAGAATGTAGTCGAATTAAAAATTTGGGTTACAGGTTTGTGATGTGGTCGCCTTTTTGGAGGAGAATTTAAAATATGGTTTCGCACAGCTATTTAAATGCTTAAGCTTAAAAATCAAACAATTACTTTGTTTATTAAACACAAAAATAATACTGTTGACAGTTTAACAGTTCAATTATACATGTCATAAAGAGCAATAAGATTTGGCAACTGTCCGTTAGGTTATACCAATTGCCCACTTCAGTCTTGAAAAGCAGCAAATATGACCAACAGTAATGATTTATCTGTTCAATTTGATATAGTATATTACATTACGAGTGTGGAAAGTGACATTTTTCACACGAGTGGGAAATATTGTCGCACGAGGCGCAAGCCGAGTGCGACTATCACACGAGTGTGGAAAATCACTTTTCACACAAGTGATGTACAATATTTTTCCTACGACCACAAAATAATGTCATCAAAAAAAATGTAAAACCAAGGTTATTATTACTATAATAAGTAAAATGTATTTAAAAAAAATAATCAACAATAATCGTATTTATTCAATTTTCATATTTTCTAAACAAAAAAAAAAAAAAATAAAAAAAAAACAAACAAAATATTCTGCTCCGCCAGGATTTGAACCATAGACTGAACGCGGTCGAAAAATGGCAAAGTTGATAAGTTCGATGTCCTAACCACCTGAGCTAATAGCCCTTGTGTCAATTGAATGATCTAAACGGTTATGTATTTAACCAGAATAAAGAGCAAACATTATTTTAAAATTATTTTAATAATAATTATTAAATATAAATATCTAGGATCTAATTTACAACAATTTCAATAATTTAACAATCATATCGATTTTAGTAGGTATTAATATAATTATTACATAGATCAAAATAGAAATTAGCTGTTTGACATTTTGTGGCAACTACTGCGGAAAGTAACATATTCTCACTCGGGTGGAAAGTAAATTCTTATTCATACGCGTGTGATATAGGGCACTTTCCATAGGACTATATAGTGTGATATGTGTCACTTTCCTAAGTGGTCGTAGGAAAAATAAACTTTGCCATAGAAGTATCTAATCCATAATTTCATAGCATATCCTATAAAAGGGATGCTTGATAGTATTTACTTCAGTTTAAGTCTATGAGAAACTTTGGGGACTGCAAATTAGTAATAATTTAAAAAATGGTCTAGATATGGAGTGTAGAGGAAACGATAACTATCTCTGTTTACAAAAAGTGTCCCTCAAAATGTATGAAATTAAAGATATCGTTGTACTGTTTTGACAGTCAATTTATTCAGATTACACAATCATACCAATGATGTCTATAGTTACATTGATTGCTCATCCATATGTAGACAAGAGGGTATAACCAAAGGTATAACCTAAAAAATAAAAACTACAACCTAAAAATCGACTGAGCTTATAAAAAATCATAGAGAAATTTGGATAATAGACGACAATAGTCAAATTTTATAGTAATATAATATAAAAATCATTTTATTAAAATGGGGAAACGTGTGCAATCAAAAGCTGTTCAAGTTGGCGTAAAAAATAAAAAAATAAAAAAGACATGCCGCAGTCGTTATCGTTTTTCCAATCCACGGTATGTATAAAATTATTTTTATTTTTTATATAAATTTGAAAGAATAATGTTAATTTTCCATCAGTAAATTAATAAATTTATTAAAATGTATGAACTATCAATTATTGAATAGTTCCTAAATTGTATGAGTTTAAAATTTCATAATTTTGTTTTTATTGTTATACAGACATGAATAAGAATTGCCAATTGGACAGTCTTTGAGCATGGATTTAAAATAGTCAAACTATATTTTCAGCTTCATTTTAAGGCAGATCATATAAAATGTACAACAAAATAAAAATAGACAATGTTAATAACTGCAACACAGCATGAAACAATAATTATGTGTGTTGAAAATCTAGAGGAACCGCTCTATACTAGCAAAAATAAAGAGAATCAACAATTAAATAGAAACTCGCTTTTCGTCGTCTGATTTACATATGGATGAGCAATCTATATAACTATACATCATTGGTTCTTGCTCTTCCAGTACACGAGCGCCATTCTGATCACTTTCTGAAAACTTCTTTATTACTTTTGCGTGGACATTTTTTGAGATAAACAACCGTATATGAGATATATAATCATAGGATAAGGTACAACCACAGAAGAAGATATTACAACGATGATGTAAATAGAAAATTATTCAGGTATATATTATAAGTTATGTCCGTAATTAAATACTTGGTTACAGTTATAATTTTGTGTTCAAGGTTCAACATGGAAGGTTACCACTGAATGCAAATTTTCTTGGAAATGCTGCAGAAACAAGAGGTGGAGTTGTATAAACTGGTAACGCTGATAATATGTATTTCCTTCTCGCTCTAACTGCCTGCTGTAGTTTTCATTTGAACATAAGCAAAGCGTATTGGAAAGTGATTAGTGGTCGATACTGTATAACGTTTCTTCTTTGAGCCATTCCATACTTACTCTCTAAATTTCGCGTCAATCGTTTTAGTCCGAAAGAATTCGGAACCATCAAACACTAGACTACTAGCGATAGAGATGTAGGTAACCTTAACGGGGTGGTACTTTAATCATTTTAAAAATTAAAATTTAACCATTTAAAAAAATGCATCCATTTTAAGAAATCTGCATTTGCTAAGTTCTTAAATTTTCCAAGTAGAAATAGAATATTGGACAATTTCTGACTTATCTCTTCGATAATACCCATTAAATCCAAATCTAAATCAACAAAAAATTACATAATATTATTAAAATTTAACAGTAAAGTATTTGTTAGATGTGTACAAAAACTATTTAAATTGTGCATTTATCGTTTTTACTCTGATATAGTTGGAAGGCACTAAAATGCCGAAACAAAGTTCAAATTTCAAATAGTTTTTGAGGAAATAACAAATAACAAAAAAAATAGGTGCTTATCTAGTATTGCTCATATATTTAAATCCGACTTGACATTTTAAATTAAGCATAAATTTCGGTCTACCAGACGGATTTTGAACTTTCGACCTTTCATATCCATAATTTTGATAATTTTTTCATTTATGGTGCCATTGTATGTAAAATATGGACATATTTTTTTAACAACAAAGCCCTTGTGCTTTGATTTCAGCGATTTACGAATTTTTTTATTCAGCCAATTATGAACTATTGTTTAAATTCGCGATAAATGTTCAGGTCAAGATTTCCTTATTTTGTTTGCACAAGTTATAAAAACAAGCACAGCAACAATCGGAATAATTGTGATTTTATACTCTAAGTGCCAACATTTTTAGCTAATTTATTACTTTGACATTGAAACAGTGAATACAAAAAATAATGTTCAGCTCCTTATTAATATTATTGACATTTCTTGTTTATTTACTTTATTGGTAAAGCACTGAAATTCAAATGAAATGTGTCACTATTTTTGCTAAGTAAACCTTCAGGAAAAAGTGTGAACAAACTTTGGCATATTTAACTATTTTTAGATCCTGCTCATTTAGGTTTTAAGGGTTTTAAGTTTTCAGCCACACTTGACGTTGGAAAATATCTCTCCGAAACCTGTCAATGCATACAGTCATATAAAGTCCTAACTATCTAACTACATTTCTAGGACTAATAGTACGTCAAAAAATGTCAGTTTACTTAACAAACAAATATGGGCGAATACTTTTAAGAATGGTACACCCGTTTGAAGAGGGATATCTCAAAACTTACTAACCGATTTAAAACAAATTTTGAGAAATTATTCGGAGTATTAAATTACATAATTTAAGTCGACTTTACTAAAAATTATGTCTGTGAATGGATAAGGTTTGAGGGGTTCATTATTTCCTCCACTTTTTCTATTTTCTGGTACCTAGGAGGCAATTTTATCGGAGTCTCTGCGTCTCTTCCAATCCAACGTTGTGGAAAATTTTTACTCAACCACTGTCTAGGCCAGGCCTGCATAACTCAGATTTGAAAAACGGTAACTGTACGAGACCTGAGCCTTACATTTATAAACCCACTCCTGGTGGTCGAGCTTCTAAAAAAAAGTCATCAGCTTATAATGTATAACCCATCCTGCTGATCGAGTTTTCCAAAAAAAAAGTCGTCAGCCTAAATGCAACTTTGTTACTGAAAAATGTACAATTTGACGTAGGCGGGCCAAATTGGTCAACGGCCGGCAGGCCGTATGTTATGCACCCCTGGTCTAAGCGAAGCTCTATCATGCAAAAAATATATTTTCATTATACCGCTCTGAAAACACTATTTCCTATTTCTACATGCTATTTAGCGCACGAAAAATTATTATTATTAATTATTATTATTATTATTATTATTATTATTATTATTAGATTTTTTTTTGAATTTGTGTTAATGATATTTTTAAAATGATTTCTCCAGAAGAAAAAATATCAATTGAAGCGGCAATATGGTATTCAATGAAATTGGTTCCCATTGTTTCAGCCCAAAAATTTATTCAAAAAGAATAATGGTAATAATTTACCCTTTTAGCTTCTGGATTTTCTTCCCTCCACAAATGTGTATTGTGAGAGCAGGGTAGCCGTTTCCCCTGTAAATAGTTGTTAACAAGTTTTTTTGACCTCGACAGTAGCGCGCTGAGCGCGTTATGATGAACTATAATTCGGTACAGTCGGTAAAGTAGAAAACTACTATGTAAAGCGATTTAAAAAATGGCGGGCTTCAAAATTTATGAAATTGAAGCAATATCAAGTAATATTTTTCTATTTTACAGCTTTTACTTACAATAATTGAAACAATCAATAAGTAAAATGAATTTTTATTGTAAGTAAATGCTGAAAAACGGAAAATGTCACTTATTTTAAATGAAAAATAAAAACATTTGTAATAAGTTTATTTTATTTAGAATACCCAGACAGCACACCAAATCCTTTGGATATCTACTGCACATCTCAATATCCACTGAATGTCCAGTCCATGGTGGATATCTATTTTATATCCATGATATGTAATTTATAGACATGCAAATGTCCATAAATAATAGTAATTATATAGCAAATTATTAAAAAATTACGCCATTGTGCTTGCCATTGTGGCTAATAGTACCGTTCAGATATTTAAAATTAATTTTTTAAGGTGTATTCAATATCCCATAGACATCCACTAAATATATCAAAGTCTAGGCGCGAACGCAAACCATCGTGGATATCCACTAGATGTTATTTGATTTTGCTTACTAAGTATAGATGGCGATACCACTGTCGCATCTACTCATGCTCGACCCGCCGTAATTGAGTTCGACCGAAATGTGTGTCCTATTCAGACTTCATTAGAGACTGGAGTCAAGAATTTCCATTTATTGCTGAAGAGTCCTAATAAGGATGACTTTCTCCTTAGTGTACAAAATCAAAGGCAGAGAGTTGAAAATATTTTTTATCTCTGCTATTTTCTTTCGACGTTATTGATTGAATATATTGAATATCCACAAAATATATTCTGTGGATATCTCTGGGATTTCTTGTATTTTCTGGAAGATACCCATTAGATATTTTGCCGGATATCCATTAGGATATCTTCTATATTCTTGATATAGACGGACATTTGGATATCCATATTAGATCCACGGAATATTTCTGATATCCTGTGAATATATTGGATATCCACAAAAGATATTCTGTGGATATCTCTGGGATTTGGTGTGTTGTCTGGGTAGGTAACTATGTCATTACATTATATTAAACATCATATTCACAATAAACACACACAAAATTATTGCAAAGTAAATGTGAGTTAACAATGTGACAATTATTTTACTATTAACAAAAACTGGGTACAAATTTTAAAAAATTATAATTTCAAAAAAATTAAAAAGAAACAAAACAGTAATATCTATAAATACAATTATTGTTTTAAAAATCCCTAGTATTGACTTATTATTACACAAAATATAGGTAATTTTTCACAGAAAACAAAATAATTAATATTTATAATTAATTTAATATAAAAATATTATACCTACATTTTGATCTTAATTTTACTTACTAAGCCAATCAATTTTCCCTGATCAATTCAATTTTAATATAATAATATATGTAAAATTAAAAGATTGTTTTATGTCCCATTTACAAAAACTTTAAACTATTTATTCTAAATCTCTGTCAAAGTTTATCAGGCACCTAAATTTAATGAATGTTCATGCAACCCACTTAGTCAAGCATTTTTTTTTTCTGACTCCTTTATCCATTAATGTTCTCAAGCTCTATTGAGTTGCCTAAACATATACGAAGAGCAGTTGTTTTGAAATTTTATTGTTTAGGCAACTCTGGCACTGTACCACTCTTTTATCCTTCTACCCATCTATCCATCAATTTCAGTCCAGATTAGTTGCAATGCCCATTGCAAAAGTCTCCATACCCAGGGATATCTAAAACAAAACAAAATAATATAGGTGCAGTGTATCTTAAAATTAATAATTAACATAGGTTTATATTGTTTTTAAATGCTTAGAAATATCTTTAGTTTTTTATAATAAAAGGTACACAAATATTCAACAATTTCAAAAAACAGACATCTGATTTATGCTCTTGGTAAGCGAACCATGGACAATTAACATGTTCGTAAAATATAAAATTATTTTTTTAACAATGCATTCTATATGTCCATATTTGGGTAGTATTTGATAAATATATTTATAAATAGTACCCAAAAAATTGAACAATTTCTTTTTGAGCATAAATCAAATGCCTTTTTTCATACTCTTTTAAATGTGTAAACCTGATGAGGTTCTACAATACCTGCTCGTAAATTGTCTGTACACACTTCCCATTTCTTACACGCGGTTTCTCCATTAAAGGTTTCTCGACTCATTCAATTTTATCATTAAAAAATTATAGCTTTCTTTTAGCTGATGTTATATTTGAAAAAGATAGTTTAATCAAAACATCACTAATTACATTTTTTGCAAGTAATTTTGATGAAGGCATTATAAGTTAATGACATCCTTAGAACCTCAGTATATTTTTACAGCTATAAATTACTTAAATCTAAAATAATTAATTAAATTTTACTTACCTACATTTTCTAAAAACATCTGTCATTTTTTAGTGCAACATAACCTAATTTATTATCAAAGCCAGATTTACACCACTTCTTAATATTCAAATTTAGCTTTAACTTTATATATTTATAATATTTATCCCCGTATTTGGTCATATATTGTATTAAAGTG
Source organism: Psylliodes chrysocephalus (assembly GCA_927349885.1). NCBI lineage: Eukaryota > Metazoa > Arthropoda > Insecta > Coleoptera > Chrysomelidae > Psylliodes > Psylliodes chrysocephalus. Next base: position 27,650,262 of record OV651818.1, on the reverse strand, counting down.
ATATTTAAGAGATTGCATTAGTAAAGTTATTGATTTCTTTAATATAATATTCATTTTTTAATTATTATATGGGTGTAAAAAACGGCTTTATATTTAGTGATCGCGTCGCGTGAAGCGCGATATGATAAACTACAAACAAGGAAACAATTCCCGCCTATTATTCAAACCATCTGTTTTAGTTTTTCTATGTTATGAGAGTTAATTATACCTTTTCTAATAAATGTCGCTTCGTCTGTAAATAATGTTTTACAGAATATTATGTCTAGCCTCCCTTCTATCCAAAAAACTACAAAAAACCAATTTCAGAAACTTATTTTGCTGACCATAGTCACAGGTTTCTCCAAAACGTCTTCTGTCTTCTTGTAGACATCTTTTTAACAATTTTAGAATTTAAACTTTTATAAATATGTTTATCTTGAAAATGTGTGTATTGTATATAATGTCTTTCCAACTCTTAACAATTCTATTTTAATTCAAACAATTCAGCTAACATGATTCGACAATGTAAAAATTGATATATTGTAAGAATAATGTATTATCTAAGTAGTCACTTCTTCTAAGTTTAAAAATATATATGATTTAAGAAACAAATTGTATAGGTAAAATGTTTTATCAATATAACAAAAAAGTCAATATTTTAAACACCTTATACATATATATTTATTTTTTTGATAAAAATTACAGGTATCATTTTAAATTATTTAATTTCACTTACTTCGCACTAATTTTTTACTAAATTAATTGTCATGGTAAATATATAATTTTCGTCAATAAAAAATGTATGTATCTAGCGTGAAGATAAACACCATATTTCACTGTAATCGGTCAATTGATTGGTGTAAAAGTTGCGCAGAAATGTTACAAAACGATTGGCGATGCCGAAAATGGGTTGTGGTTTATTGAAATAATCGAAAAATAGGGAATATGCGCCACGGCCACCACATAATTATTTATAATTCTTTCTTTCTAATTGTCTCTGATTTTATTAGTCATTTATACATAGTTTTATATTATGAAGGAAAGATAAAAAAATGTTCACATTAATTACTTTTTGTAAAATGTTTCCACTACTTGATATGAAGGAAGGGCTTATTGCAATAACGTGACAAGCCACAAAATTAATATAGTCCAAATATACAGATTAAGCAACCTTGCCAAAAAATGGGAAAGAATTTTTAGTAGTTTATAGCTATATCGACATGTAAAGTTTAACACAGAGATGTGTTAAAGTACATAAGTATCTCATTATGAGTAGGTACTTATGTGTTATGTGAATAATACTCAATGTAAATGAGTACTTTTGAAAATTTTAGAGAGTACTCGTGAAAAAATCGAGTAAAGAGTATGAGTACCTAACCTATTTTAAATAATTCTATTTAGTGACTTAAGTTTAAAAAAATGGAATTATAATTAGTAATAGTAGGTCAGTAAGTACCAAACAAAAATCGATATCATCACTTATCTTCTATAAATGTTAAAGTAAAGTAATAAAGGTATTAGGTAGGGGCATACATGCAGATAGAGAGTACCCAAAAAAACAGTCATATATTTTAAAACATATAGTGCCATGATTCCATCATTTGACATATTCTTATCTTTTTCGTCCTGTATCGTTGGCGCCGATAAGTTATTCGGGATTGGCTTAGGGTTGTGATGCCGATGGTAGTGGGATTTGGAAAATTACTGGAATTGTCAGAGATATTGAGGGTTTTAGAGTTGTCAGTTGATAAATTAAAAATAAATGTCAGAAAATATTATATATAAGTTAAGATAGATAAATATTAAAGTTGAAGATTTTAAATCGTAGAGATGAAATAAAAAAAGAATAAAAAAAGAATGATGAAGAAAGTTTTATTTAAAAAAAAGATAGGTATGAATGGAATAGGAAGGAGAACTATTAGGAAGGAGAGCTCGTTTGAAGGAGGAGTAAGATGAGAATGTAGAGGAAAACAAACAGCAAGAAAACACCAGGCAGAAGAACAGGAGGTACAGAAAGTCAAGAGTTAGAACAGGAAGCAAGAAAAAGAAAGCGAAGCGGAAGATTTAGTTTTTTTTTTTCAAATTCAACATTTATTGATTAGTATTATTTATAGTTATTTAAGCCAATTTGCCTTAGTGAAATTTTGTTTGCTTAAGAAGTTACAGGGTTGTGAAAATAATTTTTTTTTTCAATATATTTACGGTAATTCAAATATTTTTTGAGTAAATATACCCCAATTTTGTGAAAGTAAGTATTTTGGCTGATACAAACGAATGCCAGCTTTTTTGTTGCAATACATGCACATGGCGTTCTAAACTGGCGTGCCAATCTAGTATTTACTTCAGATTTTTTTAAGAATGGACATTTTTGAAAAATGATTAAATATTTTGAAAAAGCGTTCAATTTGTTTTAAAAAGGTATACTTGTTGAATGTCGCTAAAATGCATCATTTAAAGGAAAACTTAATTTTAAATTCGTACTGCAAATGTATGGATTACTCCATAATTTCTCAATTTCATAATGTTAAATCTAGTAGGCTGTTGTCAAATGTCGCAGCACTGTCAGGATTAGTCTTACATACAAGCATCAGAGTTTTGAGTGATAAAATTTGTTATTTTTATACAATGCCGCGACATAATTTTTTCTCAAACAGTAAAATGACCAATATAATCAGTTTACGCTCAACAAGGTTTTAATGTACGCGCTTCAGCAAGAAGTTACACAGATTTGTATCCTAATCGTAGACAGCCCAACCGAAAATTGTTTTCATTAGCCCAATCGGATTAGTATTTTAGATTCTGAAAAATTGGAAGCAGCAATTTTCCTTCGGAATTCGTTGGAGGGGGTCTCTGGTAGTCTAAATTCAAAAAGTTGGGATTCCAAAGTTGTCGCTACCTCCGCCATCTTGATTTAAAGGGTTATTTTTTGTATCTTGAATAACTCATTTATTTTCAATTTTACAAGGAAAATAGTTTTTACAAAAGTTATTTAAAATTAAATTTCCTACAATTCTGCTTTTTTTTTGTACGATCGATTTTTTCGATTTAAACCCGAAAAGAGGGGGGTGAATTTTTGGTTATAGAATAACTCGTTTATTTTCAATTTTACGAGAAAAATTGTTATAAACAAAGTTGTTTAAAATTAAATTTCCTACAATTCTGCTTTTTTTTGTACGATCGATTTTTTTTCGATTTATACCCGAAAAGAGGGGGTGAATTTTTGGTTATAGAATAACTCGTTTATTTTCAATTTTACGAGAAAAATTGTTATAAACAAAGTTGTTTAAAATTAAATTTCCTACAATTCTGCTTTTTTTTTGTACGATCGATTTTTTTCGATTTATACCCTAAAAGAGGGGGTGAATTTTTGGTTATAGAATAACTCGTTTATTTTCAATTTTACGAGAAAAATTGTTATAAAGAAAGTTGTTTAAAATTAAATTTCCTACAATTCTGTTTTTTTTTTGTACGATCGATTTTTTTTGTATTTATCCCTGAGAAGAGTGGGGGTGAACCTAAGTATTGTATTGTCACGTTTATTATTGATGTTGTACCGTTATTTTTTCTGTTTGTTTTTTTTTGCTGATACCTGGAATTAAAAAGAAACGTGATAATACAATGATAAGAGTTTACCCCCACTCTTCTCAGGGGTAAATACAAAAAATCGAGCGTACAGAAAAAAAAACAGAATTGTAGGAAATTTAATTTTAAACAACTTTGTTTATAACAATTTTTCTCGTAAAATTGAAAATAAACGAGTTATTCTATAACCAAAAATTCACCCCCTCTTTTCGGGTATAAATCGAAAAAAATCGATCGTACAAAAAAAAAGCAGAATTGTAGGAAATTTAATTTTAAACAACTTTGTTTATAACAATTTTTTCTCGTAAAATTGAAAATAAACGAGTTATTCTATAACCAAAAATTCACCCCCTCTTTTCGGGTATAAATCGAAAAAAATCGATCGTACAAAAAAAAGCAGAATTGTAGGAAATTTAATTTTAAACAACTTTGTTTATAACAATTTTTCTCGTAAAATTGAAAATAAACGAGTTATTCTATAACCAAAAATTCACCCCCTCTTTTCGGGTTTAAATCGAAAAAATCGATCGTACAAAAAAAAGCAGAATTGTAGGAAATTTAATTTTAAATAACTTTTGTAAAAACTATTTTCCTTGTAAAATTGAAAATAAATGAGTTATTCAAGATACAAAAAATAACCCTTTAAATCAAGATGGCGGAGGTAGCGACAACTTTGGAATCCCAACTTTTTGAATTTAGACTACCAGAGACCCCCTCCAACGAATTCCGAAGGAAAATTGCTGCTTCCAATTTTTCAGAATCTCAAGCCTGTTCTTCACCTAATTCGATTGGGCTACATGTCTATTCAGCAGATTAAGAGAAACCGAAAGTTTTCGCCCAAAAAGAATCAATGGACGACATAGGGTTCGGGATTTACAGCAGGAAGAAGAGGTATTAAATCTTGTTGAAGATTACCCAGCAACAAGTATCCGTCGTATATCTGTCAATGTTGGTTTATGTCATGGTACTGTGTCTAACATTTTACATGAATAACAATTATACCCGTACCATTTACCTCTCCAGTCCAAAATCTACTGCCAGATGATCTTTTAGCGAGAACAAATTTTAGTCAGTTTGTCATAAATAAAAGTAGACAAGATCCATTTTTTGTAAATAAAATTCTATTCATTGATGACGCAACATTTACGAGAAGAGGAATTTTTAACTACAAAAATGCTCACACATGGGCTGTAGAAAATTCAAACAGTACGAGAGTGCGGCACTTTCAGCATGAATTTAAATTAAAATTTTTTTTTTAATAGTCGAAGATAACCTTATAGGACCTTCTGAACTTTCAGTAGAAATGATTACTTACATTTCCTCATGTACAACTTATATAATCTGCTAGATGATGTTCCTTTAAATATTAGAGTTGATCTGTCATATTTACAAGATGGCGTCCCTGCCCATTATTCTATTGCAGTATGAAATCATTTAAATAACATATTCCCCCATCGATGGATTGGACGAGGAAGTGAACATCCATGGCCTGCACGTAGTCTAGATTTGAACCCTCTGGATTTTTATTTCTGTAGTTATATTAAGACTCTAGTTTATTCTGGCCGTACTATTAATACCAGAAATGAATTGTGGCAAAAAATAGTAATAGCGGCTAATGTTATTCGACAAGACCATTCATTATTCGCAGTTAGAAGAAATTTCTTGAAAAGATGTAGAAAATGCATTGAAGTAAATAGCGGACATTTTGAAAAAATAATTTGAAATTAATTTTTCACTTCTGTTATTGTTCTTAGTTTGAAATTGTTAAGTTTTTCAATTTGTTATTTTTAAATATTCTTTATCATTTATGTTGTCATATTTTTGCATTGTTTCAGTATCTACTAAATATTTAATAAAGTTCTGAATTAATTTGTTATAATTTATGTATTATCTTTAGATTTAACATTCTCAAATCAAGAAATTTTGGAGTAATCCATACATTTGCAGTACTAACTTTAAATTAACTTTTCCTTTAAATGATGCATTTTAGCGACATTCAACAAGTACACTCCTTTTTTAAAGCAAATTAAATGCTTTTATAAAATAATACATTATTTTTCCAAAATGTCCATTCCTAAAAAAAACTAAAGTACCTAAATATTAGATTGGCACGCCAGTTTAGAATGGTACATGTAATGCAACAAAAAAGCTGGTATACATTTGTATCACCCAAAAAAACTTACTTTCACTAAATTTGGGTATATTTACTCAAAAAATATTTAAAATATCGTAAAAATATTGAAAAAAAAATATATTTTCTCCACCCTGTAACTTCTTAAGCAAGCAAAACTCTACTAAAGTAAATTGGCTTAAATGAACTTATTTTTGTCCAAACTAACCACATCTGAAGTTTGGCAAATTCTTTAATGTACCTATATGCGTGCGTCGGTATTCGTACTCGTTTCTCGTCAGCTGTAAGAATAAAAAGTACAGAGTACCTACTTTAAAATATAAAGTACTCAAATTTTTTTAAGTGAGTCCCATCAGTATCAGAGTACTTTCGAGTACAATTTTGAAATCAATTTCCTCGACTACTTCCCAACTCTGGTTTAACGCCACAAAAAATGTATCAAAATTTGTCAAAAATGGACGATGCAAAATCACTGTATTTTTCTCTATTGGTTCTATTCTGAACATGTGGTGTCATACCCATATCATGCACAAGGTTGTCGCTTATGCTTTAATACTGTTTGTTGTGTTTTTTGCAGGAGAATATTCTTAATTTTTATCACTGCCGTGTATTTCTCATCTATAGGATGCTTTTTTTAGCACCTTTTATGAATGTAGTTTTGTGAAAGGTGATAGTGCTGTAATAATACAGAAAATAACTCTGTATTAATATTCTGTAGATGACATTTTATGATGTTCTTTGTTAATATAATCCATAATGGCCAATTACTGCAAGCCAAAAATTTTTTACTTTGATTGTTGGTTCTTTATTTATTATATTTTTAAATGTTTGTATTGATCCTTTGAATAAATAAATGTTTTTGCGTTTATTTCTTTACAATCCGCCAATTTGTGTACTTAAATAAATTTAGGATTTTGGCTGTAAATTTAAATTTCACATTTAGTATTGCGGTTAACCTTCTGAGGTTGGAACATAATTACTGAGTACTGGTTTTTGGTATTTTTTGAGGACATACGATTACAGAGTTGGCAGCCCAGATTATGCATACAGCAAATACCACTTTAAAGAACTTCTATTTTTTTATAAAAAACGTACCTACTACCTTTCAATAAATTCGAATCACCCTGTATCCGAACTTATGCGGATGTATGTAAAGGTGAATTTGGGACAAAAAAGGCACCGTTCTACAGCTAGCAAGGAAACCGATCATGGACCGGTGTTGGTGCATAAACTCGCTGTCCTTGGCCACACTTCGAAATTTCCTGGGTTCTTTACACTTTGATAGAGCCCCCTTACCCCGCCCCCCGAAAGGCAATCACTACACACTGCCCCCTTCCCGGCCCTCCTCTACCTTCGGATGCCCTTTGCATGAGCCATGGGCAAAGCACACACATGGGCATGGGTGTGTTAATAGCTGAAACTATCTTTACACGTATATATACCCATAAGCGTTTAAAAACATTTTTTTTATATTTAAAAATTGGGTTCAAGGTCGTAAATAATTGTAGGTTGAGTTTCTTATAATTGAGTTATCTTTCGATTTAAGAAGCCTGTATTTTTGCTGTCAGGAGCTTTCAAGAAAATATCAAAGTGATATATAGCATCTGATTATCAATAAATTGTAATTTAAAAACGAATATGCAATGTACAATAGATAATATTTAATATTTATATATACGACTTCTTTAAACAAAAATTCATAGGTGAATTTATCAATTTTGTCGATGACTCTCCAATTTTTTATCAGTCCAAAATACCACTGATCAAAATTTTCAAAAAATTTTTAACTTTTTTAATTATAAGGTACCTACTTACTTTAAGCTATGAGAAGATACTCATTCATATCTTTTACCTGATATAGTAATAATTTATCAACACACATAAGTATCTTCAAATAGAAGAATGGGACTCAACAAATTGGGTCTACCAGTAACACCAAATATCTAGAAATACAGGGTGTCCCAGACTAATTCATCCAGGCTATATATCATAGAGATATTCGATTGAAAATTTGGTACGAGAGACTTTCGGAGGCGCGCTATCCATATAAAATATTTTTTGTATTCTTTATTCTAAATGGAACACCCTATATATTTTTACAATTTTTTAATCCCCTCGATGAACTGATTTCAACGATCTTTCACACTTGATGTTTATTATGCATACAGGTTGACTCAGTGTATAAAAGAGGGAATAAATTAGATATAATCAACTACCGACCTATATCTACAATATCGAGGTTAGGAAAGATTTTTAAACAATTATAAAAAATTAAATTATGTCATTTTTTAATAAATATTCTCAAACAACCAATATGGTTTTAAGGAAACTTCAAATGCCATTGCAAGATTGACAAATTCAGTTGATCATACTAAATTAATAGATGCCTTGGAAAATATTGGATTTCGATAAAAGGTTACCTGGAAAATAGAAAACAAACCGTTAATATTAATGGTACTTTTTTGTGATTATCAAGTTATAAATTGTATTTAAATGGTCTCTTCGAACAGAAAATAATTTGTGAAATCATTAGTTTTACAGAAGATACTGCGACCAGGGACAAATTTCCGGAGCCCGGGCACACAAGTGGGGGCCCGGCAACGGCACATGGGGGACCCGGCAGCTTTAGGTGAGGACGTTTTTTAGAGATTTCATTAAAAAAGTTTTTGCTCGAGGACCTTTTTTTAGAAATGTGATATTGAAAGGGGGCTTAATTTTGTTTATAAAATTGTCGCGGGGCTCCATCTGGAAAATTGTCCCAACGCCCCACTGTCTCTCGGCGGCCCTGACTGCGATATTTTATCAAGACAAAACTCAAGAATTACTAAAGGCCATTGCTAAAAAAAATTTCCAAAAGATCATAATTTTTTTTAACTATAAATCACTAATAATCAATTTTGAAAAGACATTTTACATCCCGTTTAGGTACTTTATGTACTAATAATTGACCAGAATATAATAATTGAATTATGAATGACAACCAACAACAAAAAGTAGCTATAAGATCAATACAAAATATTAAATACCTTGGAATAGATAGACACCTAAAGTGGAATGTACAAAACAATTGTTTTTAAAAAATTAAGATATTAATGTACAAATTAAAGAATCTTTACTATGCGTTAGTAGTCTCACTTTAAAGTCTGTTGCAATTTATAGTAGAAAATCGTCTCGCTTTAAGATGAATGAAAGTTGTGTATTAGCCGGAACAGGGACGGTGCTCCCAAATGGACTTTAAAAATTTATGTTTTCTGTTTGGGGAACAAACATGATAATATTCTTTTACATTTTTTGATTCGCTTTTGCAAACAAGATTATTAAAAAAATTATTCGATGCTACATATCTCCTAAATATTTACCCCTTAGTGATAATCCCACTCTTGAAATTTTAAATAGCATCCTGTGTACATCTTAATAATTTTGGATGTAGTTCGCCATCACCAAAGAGGTTAGAAAGGGTAGAGGTAACATAGGAAGCATTTCTCGCTGCGCGAATTTTGCCAAAACCGAAAAACTGGGTGGAAGGAGTAGGGAGATGTTCTGGGCCGGACTTAAATATTTGTATTGTAGTACCTAATTTTGGTGGGTAATTAAAAGATGAAAAATTATGAGACGTTTGTTTGACTTTATTTGTTAGCACGATTCATGTATGATGAGGGCAATAACACTTTATCAATATATAACTAGCTAAGGGCCGATTCCACCGTTGTGTCAAACGAAGTTTAAATTATTAAACGAAGATTAAAATGACATTGTTAATATAAAAATGTCATTTTAATCTTCGTTTAGTATTTTAAACTTCGTTTAACAAAACTGTGAAATCGACCCTAAGTAAAAGTTTATAAGTACTTTTTGCTCGAATTACACACAAGATTTTTTCTACGATCACACCAAAATAAAATAAATAACTAAATTTTATTAGAAATGGGTTACCTTTTCGTTCGTTATAATATTATTTGACATAGGCCTACTGTTCTAAGAGAAAAAAATGTTTTGGTACTTATATCCTGGTAATTATTTATGATTTAATTATGTACGGAAAATACCGTTCAATGAATTAAAATATTAGAAAGTCAATTAATAGTTATTTATGTAACCAGTTACGAAATGCCTTATTTTGTGTAACGAGAAAATATTTGCAAAACGAGCGGAGCGAGTTCCTGCAACATGAACGACTTACAGGAAACGGCATTTCGTAACGTGTTTATATACAAGATTTTTTCTAATTTTGACTAGATTATTTACAAAATTGTGTTGAAAAATGATTCACCATCATTCTTGTGTAGGTACTTTCAATCAAATATTTTAGAAAATTGTTGTATTTGATTGCCCTACGACGTTTTTTTTTTTTTTTTCAATAGTAATAATAAAAATAAGGGACATGTGGAGTGTTGCCGATCTAATTTTTGACATTACCCGCGAGAAATTTGAAAAAAAACATTTTTACCCATTATCCTTAAAGAAGTACGTCAAAATTTTACCCCCAACATTTCTGGGCAGTTTTCAATAACGGTGTTATTTTAAAAATTAAATGCAATTTACAGCTTTTCTTTTTTGTTTTCTTTTTTGTTTTTAAACGTAATGTCATATTTTCAAATGTGAAATGTCACTATTCATTGCCTCTTTTTCGATATTTGGTTTTTTCGATTTTTCGTTTTTTGGATTTTTGGATTTTTCGATTTTTTATTTTTAGAGTTTTAGATTTTTAGATTTTTAGATTTTTCGATTACTCGATTTTTCGATTTCTCGATTTCTCAATTTCTCGATTTCACGATTTTTCGATTTTTCAACCAAAAAAGAGGCAGTTTTATTTATTTTCATTTCGTAACTGGTGACATAATCAACTTTTCGTAATCAGTTGCATAATGTTCTACTTTATGCAAATGTCCATATAAATATTCATTAAATTTATTTAAGCCAAAAATGATTGCAAGGACCTCTCTTTCAATTTGGGAATATTTTTGTTCGGACTTTGATAAGGTACGCGAAGCAGAAGCTATAGATTTTTCAATATTTTTTTTTTTTTCAAAAACATGACATATCATGGCCCTTATTCCCACATTTGATGCATCTACGAATAATTTAATCGGCAACTCAGGCTGAAAATGCACAAGAGCATCATTTATTTTTGATTTATTCCAAAGATTCCTTGCAAAAATTATCCCAAATCCATTTCACCCATAAAAAATTAAATAAAAAAAAGTCCCAAAGCAAAATCATATCCTCCTTCCTGTTAGTGACTTAAAAAAATTACTTCCCAAAAAACGGTCCTCAAGCCAGGTCCCTCCATTTTGTGGCGATAGTACTGTTTTTCTAATTGTGATTATTTTCTTCGCGGAAACTTTGGCTTTACACTTTGAGTAACACTGTTATAGAGAATTACTAAATAAATAGTTTTGAGAAAACTATTGAAACCAGTTGTGAAGTTTGAAACGAATAAATTGGCAATGAAATTGATATTTTTGTATTTGATTGTATGTTTCTCTTTTCACTTCCTAAAAAAAGATTCCCTATGAAACAAGAAATAGTAAATAGTTTATAATAATAACCTTTATTTGCTACTTATAACATGTACCAATGACCAAGTCCGATTCTGTTTATTTTCAAATCAACAAATATGGACGTCGACAGAATCTTTAAAAATTAAATATCTCACCGAAATAAATATAAGTTTCTTTTATCTCCGTCACATTTCGCAGGTTTATTATAAATAAAGCTTTTTACAACACATCTTGGCATTTTCAACGTTAATTTCCAAAATTTAAGTCACTAAAATACCAAATTAATTCTTGTTGACACATTAAATTTGGATGAACAACGGTCTGACATGTGATGTTCTCAACTGTGATTGGTGGGTGTGAATCATTTTGAAATGGGATTATGCGCAGTGTCTTATGTTCCATCTAAGGTTTGTATAATCTAAGGCCATCACCTACCCAATCACAGGCAAAATTATTTTTTTTTATGATCACACTTTAGATGGCTTGGCAAGTGTTTTGGGTCTGTACCTGTAAACTTGCATCTTTTTAGATTGCTTTGAGTCTTCTTCCATTTTGTCAGATTTCGTGTTTTTTACGGCCCTTCCTAGGTATAGCAAGGATAATACTATCATCCATAACAGTTTGTACAATAATCTAATTTCCACTAGCAATATTTAACAAAAAACATCAGAAACAATCTAAACTGCTACTAAGCAAGACTAAATAATATTTGTAGACGTTGACATGTCAGGAACGAAAAAATTTATGATTCCCAGTAATTTTACTGTGGTGCTAGTGCACTGGACTGAAATAGTTTTGATATTTGCAGAGTAATTGATTCAAAGCAAGTTTTGTTACCATCATTAAACTTTCCAATTTAATATCTTTGGGATTTAAAAAGTTTCGTCGCCAAATAATATGTAAGCGCAAGAATAACATTTCGGACAACATCTATTTTGTTTTATAAAATCTTTGTCAAATATTTTATAAAGTTTAATGCCTGCTTTAGATTTGTGTTTGAATTTTTCGTTCATTTATACTGTGTCACCGTATCGCATGGAATTTTTTTATTATTTGGTTTACGCAAATTGAAAGTTCGTGAACATTCTTTGCTTCAAAAATAATAAAAGCGACGTTCGCCATTTTTGTCTTTCGATTGTCTATTACTGTTAAATTTTAAATAATATTGTTATTTCTAAAATTTCGATTGGTCTATTAATTGGCAAATAGATTTGAAAATTCAGTTTTATGGCACTTCTTAACTGAAACGCCATGTATTCTGTTAAAAATAAGGCGAATTTTGCTATAAAATGTTGAAGCTAAAGCAAATGACATAATTTTTACAACATATTTGTATTTTTTTAAATATCCAATTTAATCGAACAGTGCTCTCTTATGGTTTAAACGAAGAAAAGTTTGGACAAACGTTTTTAAAGATTGACCGATATTATTTAAAAAAGACTGAATATTTTATTAGATGGAAACCAACAAGTATTGATTAGATTATTAGGAGGACACTAATGGGCGAAAGCAAAAATGACGCACGTTGCGTGTGTCCAGGCCACAAGCAGGCAAGTTGCCGAGGACACTGTTCCTGTGATGCGACTCACAACTCACAACTTACGGAAAATATGCGGTAAGCTCTACAATTACGTAAATGGAATAACGACATTCACCTGGACAATTACAAAACTATAATCGAAGCATACTAAAATTAAATATGTATTCTCAAGGTGATAACGAACGGTTGATAGTTGTCTATTGTTTTTTCTTTCCTGTATCCAGTAAAAAAAGTATAAGATTCGCAATTTTTTGACCTCAAGTTCCGACGGATTTAAACGTTTTGCATTCTCTCCTGACTACATTTTGACTATTTTCGCGATGATATCTGTCTGGCTCACGGTGTGTATGTGATGTGTCTGTATCCACGATAACTCGAAAACACATAAAGAGAAAAACACCAAATTTTAAACTCAAGTTTTAATCCTGCGATAACTTTTAGTCTTAATCGGAGCATCTGGGGGTACTCTATAGGTGGCATTTTTCTACTTTAACATATTTATATATTTACACTATTTTATAAAACTTGCTTGCAGGAAATTTAATCTCACGCTATAAAGGCGACAGCGAAGTCTGTATCTCAAGTTTGAAAGTGAAAAATATCGACCGCGAGACATATCAGAGGTTTTATGTTGAAGTCTGTGTATAACGAGATATATATCGACTCCGAGACATCTTTACTGATCGAAGGTTAAAACTGGAGTGAAGTGTGTGAGCAAGGAAAAAGAATTGTGTCGTTGTAGATAATAAGGGGAAACTTGTCAGTTCTTATGTGTTAAGGGCATACCCAGCTGACGATCTTACATCATCGAGTGGAATTTTTGTAGATCTATATTAGCTCTATCGTGTGAGAGAAAAAGAAATGTTGCGACAACTTGTTTTCTGCATCTACGATGCGTTGGGGAGAAACGAGATGGCAATGCAGAGATGACGTCTTGGAAAGATATTCACATTACATACTCTGAATAAATCTCAAATGACACTTCAGAAAATGCGTTTACGAAAGCAGAGGCAGCAGCAAACGAGAATGACCAGATTTTAAACTGCGTTTTGGATTGTTTTTTAGAGTAGTATTCTGAATCGTAACGAAGCAGTCAGTAAAAAACTACAATAGGAAGACACAGATATTGGATTGGTCATCGATTTGTACAAATCCTTAATTTCATTTGTTTAATCTTTCCGTGAGAACTTGAAAGTCTCATTCGTAAGCAGAACTAGGCTGCAAGCGAAAAGTGACATTTTTGTGAAAGCGACGATAATGAAGAAGTTATGTTCAGTACTAAAGTTAATTTCAAAATAAACGTTTTCATTACAATTTTGGATCGATTTATCTCGGAATTGGATCGTCGAAAACGTGCGTACGAATAGTGCTCAAGATTTCGCGAATTCTGTGTTGGAGAAATAATAAGGAGTGAAGCTTTAAAATTATATAAAGTTTATTAACAGGATATTTCAGACGATCTAGTTGAAGAGATCTTACACATGTAAATATCAACAATATGTGCAATTGGATTAGAGATCGGAATCTGCTTGGTACTGTTCCTAAATACCAATAGTATTAAGAATTTGCAGATCAATGACAGTAAGTAAGCCATTATTTCTACTTAGGCTCAAATATGTCCAAAAGCAAAATGAACGATTTGTCAGATTTTTCAATTAATCTGATACAGAGAATTCGATTTCTTCTGACGATGTAATTAAAATGTCCGTCGAGAATAAATTCAGAACACAACAAGGACACTGCCACTAAATAGCGCAGGACAAAATACCGCTGGGTGAAATGGCGCAGGACTAAATAGCGCAATGCCAAAATAACGTAAGAGCGGTACAAAATAGCAGAAGACAAAATATATCTAGTACAAAATAGCGGAAGAGAAAACAGCGCGGTGACAAAAACATGTAGAGAATCTAAATAAGTAAATAAATGCTTAATTTGCTAACCAGGGGCTGTTTCT
>OV651818.1:27619951-27635075 GCA_927349885.1 Psylliodes chrysocephalus | reverse complement strand
AGCAAGAATAAGAGGTTCCCACGCACCCAAAAAATCAACAAAAAGGGGTTGCGAACCCTTTTTCACGACCGCTCATCTAATATCGGAACCGTCATGTACCGTTAGAGGAATGCAATTTCTAGATAAGTTATTTTACGAAAAGATAATCGCGGCACTCATTAAGAGTAGAGGTATAAAAAATAACAACCGTTTTCAGGTGGATTTTTTGCTGGCCGATTTCGAATTTGGGATAATTGCTTTTTAAATGTTTCCTTAATGGCGGGTAATTTTGGGAATGAGCAGTTTTCAATAATTATATTAAGTGCAATGTTATTTTGGAGTTTTCTAAAAAAGTTAAAAGAATTTTTGTAAATAAAGCAACTTTTATGCTACAACCTTCATAGCTATAACATAAGGCAACTAATTAGTATTAAACCAATTTAATAGATGCCGCTCATATCGAAATAACGGTTGTCAGTTGTCGTTGTCAGATATTATAGTAGTCATTTAAGGGTATGGTTCGATATTAACTAACTACTAACGGTAATTACAGTAGTCATTTAAGGGTATGGTCCGATATTAATCAACTACGAGCCCCTTCCCATTTCAGTTGGCCCACCTATTGATATTTAGGAAATTCATATTTAAAGATTACAAATATAAATACTGCATGAACTTTCCAATTTTTATTCGTTGAACAATATGTTTAATATCGTTTAAACACAAAAAATACGTATAAAACATTAAAATATTTATTTAACATAAAATAAAAAAAAATTAAACAAATAGTTGGAATCAGACGATAATTAATTTGAAAGTTTACCAATGAGTAACGTCACCTTTATTTTTTATTACAGCTGAAATTTTTTGCGGCATAGTATTAACTAAGCCTTGGCAAAATTCTGGTGTAAAATAATCTCATATATCTTGAAGTTTTTGTTTAAGTTCAGGTATTGTTCTTACAGGATATTTTCGAAGTACCTTTTTTATCTCATGCCACAACGTTTCTATTGGTGATAAATCAGGACTAATAGAAACCCATTCCAAAAGTGGATACCGAAGTCTTCCATCCATTTTAGGGCTTTTTTGACGTGTGACATCCTGCTGCATCCTGTTGAAATACAAAATCTTTCCCTGATGTCAAATATCATTCCACAGTCGGTAAAAGTGATTCCTCCAAAATGTCCAAATATTTATTTGTATTTACAATTCCTTCAATAAAATGCAGTTTCCCTATTTCTTTCGATGACATGCTGCCCCAGACCATGACCGATGCGGGAAATTTTACTTTTCTTTTGAGACAGTCTGGATGGAACGCTTCATGTTTTTTTTGCGAATAACTCGACTTCTGCTATCTCCAACACAAACTTCGAATCGGGCCTCGTCACTCCATTGTATTGCATCCCATTGATGAGAAGTCCAACTCATATCGACTTTTGCCCTTCTTAATCGTTTTTTTTTTTAATTTTGCAGTTATTAGTGGTTTTTCTTTAACCTGTAACAATATTGTAAATTTTAAGCAAACATATTTGATTGTTTTAGTGTGTTCAATTCATTTTTAATTATTTTTATCATTTTAAACTTACTTTGTAAGTCCCAAGTTCCAGTTTGCGAGCATCCCTATGACATGAAGATCTCGAAATTCGTCTTCCAACAGCATCACTTTACTGAGCACTTAATTCAAGGTAATTAGCACGACTGTTGGTTTCAATAATTCTTCTGAATGCTCGTCTATCAGCATTGGTAATCTTGCTTTTTCTAATATGGCGGGGCTTTGGACTAATTGAACCTGTAGTTTTGTATCTTCTAACTATATTTCTTACACTATATCGTGATAAATCTAATATATTTGCAATTTCCGAGTTCGATTTTCCAGAACTGCAATGTTTTATAACAAGAAAACCTATTTTTGATTTTGATTTTGATTTTTCTTCTACCCATTTTACTAGACAGAATTAGCTTAAAAGAAGTTAAATTGTCTTGTGAGAGTTATCTGCAATATTGTTTGTTATTTTTTTAAAGCTACCTTCGATTCTGGCTGATTTTCTAAAGAATTAAATTCAAGTTGAAATATTGCAATAATGCGCCATGTGTAAATAAAAATAAAAATAAGTAAAACAGTTAATGTTTTCTAGTTCTAGTTATAATAGAATTGTAAATTGCAAATCAATTTATGATTTAAAAAAGCATGTAATCTTTAA
This sequence comes from Psylliodes chrysocephalus, assembly GCA_927349885.1. NCBI lineage: Eukaryota > Metazoa > Arthropoda > Insecta > Coleoptera > Chrysomelidae > Psylliodes > Psylliodes chrysocephalus. The sequence continues at coordinate 27,632,895 of OV651818.1, read as the reverse complement.
TACTTTCTTATTGTCGTTACATAATGAAAATATCAATCGGTGGGCCAACTGAAATGGGAAGGGGCTCGTACTAACCGTAACTAACCAGGATTTTTTGACTGAGGTTCCTGAAAAAAACTATTTGTTGGTTACTTTTGGACCACGGCCGAGAATTGCGTCACTTTTGTGATAGACTGACATTCGACTAAATGGTAACCGTAAAAATATACCGGTTGTTGAAATGACGTTTGAAAGTGAAATATATTATTATTCATGTATCATGAGAAGCTACAATTCCAATTTTCTAGTTACTACCTTTAAAAAAATTGATACTTTCATATCTAAAAACTTTTACACTCCCCTTTGTGTCCCCCCATTAAAATGTGAAAAACCAAAAATCAAAAAATCCTAAAATACGTCATTATTTATTTATGATGAGTAGGTAGCTACAATTCCAATTTTCAAGTTCCTATCTTTAAAAATTCGATATTCCCATAAAAACTTTCTTCCCTCGTTTCCCCGCCCTTAAAATGTGATGTTTGCATTTTCCGTTACACATTATTGTTTAACTTTCAAGGCTCTATAATTTTCTAAACGAGTGCCTTGATTTTCAAAAAGTCAGCAGCGTTGTTTAGGGAATGACAAGGCCCTTTTAATGAGGTATCATTTGACCCCCCCTTCCCCTTTGAAAAAATTTGGATGATAACACCTCTACTGTTGAAGGTTTTACTATGCTTTTTGCGTCAAAAGATGTCCCCTTGACAAACAAACTTAACGTGTTTTTGGATTTCGCCGAAAATTTCTCTTCTACCCTTTAATGCTTTGCGGTACGTTTTCGATGGTTCACCCTGTATAATTAAATTTATTACAACTGAACGTTTTTTCATGAACCGTGTTGTTTAATATTAAGTATATTTTTGACGTCGTAATAAAGAAAATCAAAAATTATACTCACAAACATCTTTCCGGACTTATGAATTGGAATAATAAAAGCTGTTTTTCATTTATCGAGGAATAGACCAGCAGTGAGCGTTTTAAAGAAAAGTTAAATAGTAAAAATAGAGGCTCAAAGAGGGACTCTTTACAATTTTTAATAAAATCTGTAGATAGCTTATCAGGTCCAAAACTTTTTTTAGAGTAATGGTATAATTCTATATATATGTATAGTGTATTATGAGCCGAGAATACCGATCAAGGAGAAGCGACAGTAGCTGTCGGTGCCTTTGATATTGGATGGACCTTTTTCACAACATGACTTTGATTAATACACAACTTAATACGCTGAGAAAACATGCTTATGTTCTACACTGAGCGAAATAATTTGGCAAATGTTCTGAAACATTGTTATAGTCCATGCGCAAATATTGTAATGTGATTTAATTACATTGAATTAGTTAGGCTTAATAGCAATGGTGAAATTTCAGCACCAAAATATAATTCATTATGTAATAATTAATTATTTGTTATAAAAGTAAAAGACGTTTATTATTTTATAATTTATCTATAAAATTTGTTCACTATTTGGTTTATTTATTGTTAAAAATGTAATAAAAGCCCCATATTTAAATTAAATTACCTTTTCTTTAAGGAGGTCCTTTCGCCACCAATGTTAAATAAAAAATATTAGATTATGACTAAAATTAATTTTTTTCTAATAGTAGATGTCCTTATTTATCTAATAGTGAACTTTTAACTATACCTTACCGTGCAAATTTTTGAAATTTTTTTTTTTTTAAATGTGTGTTTGTACAGTGTCTTATGAGAAAGTAAGACTTCAACAACAATTTTCGAATTATAATTAATTTTACTATTATTTATTGATTAGATGGAGTAGAAAAAAACTAAAAATAAGGTTTTTTAAATATTTAGGATTTGTTTTTTACAATAAAATATATAGGTTACCGTGGAATTTATTGAGAAATTATTATTAAAAAATCACAAAAAATTTTCAACTAGGTTACTTGAAAATTTTTTGTGATTTTTTAATATTAATTTCTCAATAAGTTCCACGGTTTACTATATATATATATTTTATTGTATAAAACAAAATCTAAATATTTCAAAAACCTTATTTTTAGTTTTTTTCTACTCCATCTAATCAATAAATAATAGTATAATTCGAGAATTGTTGTTGAGGACTTACTTTCTCGTGAGGCACTGTACAAATACTCACATTTAAAAAAAAAATTCTCAAAAATTTGCAAGGTAAGGTATAGTTAAAAGTTTAGTATTAGATAAATAAGGACTTCAACTATTATAAAAAAATTAATTTTAGTCATAATCTAATAACTTTTCTTTTATCATTTGAGGGGAGAGGTGTGGCGAAAGGACCTCCTTAAGTAAAAATAAGGTAAATAAAATTAAGGGTACCAAAAAAAATTAGGTAACAATTAAAAAGACATTAAGTTTAAGAGGTTTAACTAAATATTTGCAATGTGCATATATTTTCAAAGCTTTTAGGTTTAAAAAGTACTTACATATTTTTAGAATTTCTGGATTCATATTATATTAAAAGGACTTTCAAGTTTATTACTCATTTCTGTAGAAACAAGTGTTTTCTCACAAAGATAAACCAGATGTCATTTAAGGTTTATGTATTTAGAGTTAAATCCCTGGCCTGGCTATCACCCAGACAATACAAATATGTCCATTGGACGTCCATTCGATATGTAATTTTGGATGTCTAGACGTCCAAAAATGAGTTTTTTTCTGGACATCCGACATCCAGTGGACGTCCAGTGAAGTATAAAAATGGCACACTTTTGACCATTCAGAGGATATCAAATTCTGGAATATATTTGGTCGTCGAATACTGGACATTCAGAAAACGTCCAGGATTATATTTTCATTGAGACCACATCCTCACTTTTTTTACAGAACCGCAACTCACCACACACTATTTTATATTATTAATAATTTGTTTATTATTTTCGCAAACCGCTATACGTCATTTTTTTTTTTTTTTTTTAATTAAAGATTACTTGACCGGAGCAGATTTCCTTTCACGACACATCCATTTTTTATTTTTTACTAATATAGTTAGAATGGAATAAGATTTCAAACTTCCGCTGATAAAATGAAATGCAATAGATTCAATTTGTCAATTTTTAATAACCAATTATATTAAAAAAAAAAAGGAAGTGTATATAGATGGGAATTAGGCTTAATAAATAATGACCTAAAATGGACGTCCGCTGGACGTCAAAATACTACTAAACTTAAAATTAAGTCCAAAAACAGACGTTCTCTGGATATCGATATTCAGCTGTCAAATTAATTAGCATAAACGGACGTACACTGGATGCCCGGATCTAAACTGTACATCCTATGTGTTCTGTCTGGACATAGACGAATTTTTAGAAATAGTACTTATTTAAGTATGTACCAATATTTCCAAAATCAACTCCAGTATGACTCATTCAATAAATATAAATATGAATGGGCAAAACATCTTTATATTGATATAATTGTAACTTACAATTTAGCCATAATAAAGGGATTTCGCCCACTTTGACCAATCCTAATTGAAACACGCGGATTTATTATATTTTTTAAATATAATTTCAAAATAAAATAAACAAAATCTGCAGTTGATTTTTATTAATTTATTTAAAAGAACACAAACATATATTTCAGAAAATTCAATACCTACATATGAAAAATAAAATGTCAAAAATGATTAAATCATTATACTTAATATTTTTTATACATGTGATAAAATTCTTTTCCTAATAACTTTTTTAGCTCATTTTATATCTGTATTAGAATACCTAAATGTGTAAAAAATCTTCATCTTATTACTACCCAAAACAAACACCAAAAAATATCACTTAACATTGCTCACGTACTAAACACAACTTGGACTGACAGATAACATCATTTTGAGTGATACACAACTTATTTTCGCACATGCCTGTATACATGCGCGTTACAAAACGGTACACTGAAAACACCAAACTGTCGCTTCTCCTTGATGGTTATTCTCGGATTATGAGTATTATTAAAGTTATTAGCATCACTGGGTACAACAGAAGCAATGTAATCAGAAAATATGTTACAAATTTTATTCAAATCAGTAGCTGATCCCTCAGAAGTAAGCAAATTGTTTGGAAAGTCATGGGCGTTACTTTTATTATCAAAAGTATTTTGGATTTTGAGTAATATTAGTTTCCACATTTGTCAAAATATGTTTTTATAATCTTCATTTATCAAAGATTTTGACATCCTTCATAAGATTTTAAAAATTAAATAATCTAAATTATTTTGGAATTATTTCCATCGAGTGTGAAATTTAAGCTTTTCTTTAATTACTTTTATTGTAGAGGAAGAGAACCAATGAGAATACTTTTTATAATAATAAGTCTATGATTTTAATAATAATAATAATAATAATAATAATAATAATAATAAATGTCGTTCTGTATAAATGCCTAAAGTACCAACTATGAAGACTACCAACCCAAAATATTTAAATCTCACAGCCAACTCTAATTATGATTTTTCTCGATTGTTCGTTATAAATAACTATTCAAATATCCCTTTGTCGAAACAAACCAGCCAGCTCGTATGCCAAAACGCTTTTATATATAATGCAAAACCGACTCTCATCGCCCCCTACGACTGCATTAAATCGCCCAACCCGAAACCCATAACGGTACTTTTGAAAATTCCAAAAATTACAGCGACCCAAAATAGCGGTCCACGCATAAAAATCCTCTATCAAAATTTAATGACATACATCTTTGTCCGGGTTTTTTTGGCAGACAGGTTGACTTCTCTGGGGCCCTTAACGTCACGATCGATGGGTGGTGGGCATGGTTGCATGGGACCCCTGTGGGAAAACGTGAAATGCCAAATTTACCGAAGATATTAATCAAACGGGCCAACGAGATCTGAGATCGGAGATGTGAAAACAAACGAGGAATTGGCATTGTTGGGCAATTTGAGATGTTTATAAAGAAGGAAGTTTTTTATTTTCGTTTCTGGGTGATTAATGAACGGTCAGATGGTTTTAAATTCGATTCAAGGGTGGTTTCGTGCAAATTTTTGATCTAGGAACGGTACAAGGTGATTTATGGGTTTGGGTAATTTAAAATTCAGTAAGCTTGAAATGTTTGTAGTTTTATCAATAATTATGATCTGATTATCAGATAATTAATGATATATCAATATGATTTTTTGGTAATATCAGGTTGAAAAATTGTATGAACGGAAATAGATTGAAATTGGCAAATTTAGTAAACTTATTAAAACGAGCAAATTTGAATTTGTAAAAACTAAATATTACTAATAAAAAACATTCTTGATTAATTATTTATTACGTGTTTACGTTTTTAATTTTATCGTTTTAAATTTATCAGTTTTAAAATTAAAATCTAAAAATTTACTATTTTAGGAAAGATCTTAGTTGAGCGGAAAAAGATCTTTGCGAAAAGTTCAACGTCCCCATCGAAGTAAACTGTTGCTATTTTTAATTCGAGAATCAACAAAGTTTTTTTTTACTAATTTTAGATGGCAAGGCAGAGCATCGCGGTGAAGGTCTCCGAATGAGTACAGTCGAGGCCATGAACAAATGCGTGCTTTCTGTGTTTCTAAGGAAATAAATTTGAAATTTACCTTCTATAATCGTTCAGGATATTTTCTATTTTTTTTACTGATTGATGATAATATCGAAAATGAAGATAAAACGTATAGAGCGATGATTTAGATTATATTTGATTGAAAGGGGTTGGACATTATTTGTTCTTGTCCACCGCGACCTTTTTTAGATCTATTGTGGGACTCCGTTATTTAGAGTAGGTCGTCTAGCTTGCTTTTTTTTTATTAGACTTATTAGCTTGGACAGTGGCTCCCGCACGTAGTTCCATGCGTTTGAATTTTCCTCGCCTAATGTTAGGCACCTCAATCTAGCCAGGCTTTCACATTGGCACAAGGCGTGTAGAGCGATGATACCCAAAGTGGTCTATATATACCCCCCAGGGGTCGACGATAACCTACAAGGGGTCCATGTGAGCGAAAAAAGAATTGGGGGGTCTGTGACATGTAAACGGGAATCCACGATAGTCAATTTTGACTTTTCATTAGTGGAATAACCCAAAGATAATTTGTTGCTTAGTTTTTACCTGAAAACATAACAAACGATTAGTACTAAATTATACTTTTGTGGAGGATCATTTGAGAAGATGTCACCCTGATAAAATAGGTAAAGATGTGAAATACTTTCAGACACTCAAAGATAAAGTGCAGAAGAGACCCACATTTGATAAAATGTTCGCTTCCTCGTTACAAAGAGATGATGATGGTTTGCGAGCGTCTTACAATATCTCGCTACTTATATAGAAAAATTAGGAAAACTATCGGAGAAAGTTAATATTGCCAGCCGTTGAAGAAGTTTTAAAAACTGTATTACACAAACCTGCATCTGATATCATTAAAATTAAAAGAATTGCTTTAAGCAACAACACAGGCTTATTGATGAAATTAGTTATGAAATTGAAAACTTCTTGTGTCATTTTTTGCAAACGACCTATTTCTCTATACAGCCGGACGGGTCAATCTTGTCTGGTAATGAAGTATTATTATTAGCATATGTTCGTTTTATTATCGATCAAGAAATACAAGAACTGCTTTTCGCAAGACCTTTGACAACTGCCCCTAAAGGCTAATAAATATTTAATATTTTGAAAGATTACTTCATAGAAAAAGCCAACGACGAAAAACCACTACATCAATTTTGTTTACAAAAATCAAATTGCAAATATTCAGGGTGGTAACCAGGAGAGTATTGTTACAAGAATTGTTTATGGTTATACCACAATGGATAATCAATTCATATTATGGTGGCGTTGAAGAAACGGATGTCATATTCCAAGAGGAACTCAAGGTACAATTTAAAAATGGATATTAGCTATTCTGGCTTCAAAAATATATAGCTGTTACTTATCCCGCATTATGGAATATCGCGAGAAAGTTTTTAATTCTTTTCCGTCTTCATATCTAGTGGAAAAAGGTATCAGCGGGGTTGCCAACCTTCTAACAAAAAAAAAAAGAAACAAACGGGTGGGTGGCTCAGTGGTAGAGTCTCTGCCTGCGGATCCAAAGGTCCCAGGTTCGAATCCCACCGTTGTTGGCCGGAATTTTTTCATTTAATTTAATTATTTAAAATTAATTCTGATACCTTGGTAGGATTCCACACTCGACCATTCACTGTTGTGTTTTAATTAACAGTGCTGTTCCTAAAGTGGCGCTGAGAAACAGTAACAAAGCCTACACAGAACACGAGGCGAAATAATCCTGGTCGTTGAAGCCGATGACACACAAAAAAAAAAACAAAAAACAAACGTCATCTTTTACCGATGTTGATGCTTCTTTTGACAAAATTTGTTGGATACTTTAAATTTTGTACATTTTTTGTGAAATGATTTAAATAGATAGGTTTTAGCCTTTCTTTTTGTGCAAATTTGTTATAAAAATAAATTACTTATACCAAACTTACACCCAGTGTTGCCAACCCTACCGATTTTGGAATCATTCTACCGATATACCGATTTAGGAATTCATCTACCGAATTACGGGACCTCATCTACCAGTATTTGATTTTTTTCAATTAGTTACACTATTTTATTTTTTCTATAATACATTTGTAATAAATTTCATTTCTTTTCTTTATTAACAATTCATTAACTGATACTCAAAAAGGTATGCAACACTTTTAACAGTAATCTCATAAGCGCTCACATAAGCTTTGTTTTGTAATTGTTCCAGAACCTTCGGAGCATGAGCAGTAGTAGATATTCCCTGTTTTGGTTTCGCCAGAACTAGTTCCGAACCTGTAAGTTCTGTGTTTTGGTTTTTCTTGGGAATCGTTCGGCCCAAATCGAGAACTGTTTTAGAATTGATTTGCGCTTGCGCTTTTTTTGCAAGTAATTTTATTTTTGGGATTCTGGCCATGTTTTGTGTTAGAATTTTTACAAGAAAATTTCAAATGACTAATGAGAATGGGACAGCAGCTGATTAGTTGATGTTGGATTATACATTTCTTTATGAATAAATTATTTAATTTATCTACGTTTTACAATATTATATGGCCTCTTTTTTACTTAGGTCCGTATTTATAAACAGAACTCAGCTGAGTCGGACTTGGGTGAGTCGTCCTTGAACGAAAATCGAAGTTCAGTTACAACTTCTCTAAAGTTCCAGGTGGGTCAGGTGTTACGCTGGAATTTAGAGATGGATAGTAGCAAATCTGTAACTGTTAAGTACATTTACGGATTTGATACTACGCATCTCTAAATTCACGCTGAGATCTGTTTATAAATATGGACTCAAGGTTTTTATTTTTTAATGTGTTTGTGTTATTCTCTTTTTGTACATTCACCAACAAAATTATTTTTCCCACTGTATTTTTCGTAAAATTCAAATTGTGTCTGTTTTCTATTTTAAATATTTTTTTTTTAATTTGCCTCCTTTTTCAAATTTGCCTCCTTTTTCACATTTACCGATTTCTACCGATTTTTGACGAAAGAATCTACCGATTTTAAAATTTTTATGTTGGCAGCACTACTTACACCCCTTGAATTTTCTATTTCTTTCTGATAATATTTGTTTTTAAACTCAGATACGGGCCTTTTGAAGTGTGTACATTCCAGTAGCACATTAAAGGTGGGGTTAGGGGTTACAACCCCCCTCCTCTCCTAGTAATGAAATAGTAGCAATTTATTTTTAATGTCTTTCTTCTAATTTTACGTTGTAAATGTCATACTAATGATCTTAACACCCTCAAGTAAAATACCTGAGTGTGCCGTTGGTACATTCGAAATTTATGTATAAAAAAAATTTTAAAAGGTAAATTACGGTGTTTGCGCCTTTTTGATGATATTTAGAAAGTTATAAATATAAAAATTATGCAACTATAAACATTTTGCCACAATCTCAACTTTTTCTTTCCCTAACGATGATGAGACCCATAAAAATTGGATATCTGCTATAGCAGATGTACATATCACAACAAGTTATTTGTTATGATAAAATCATATGCGGTTTGTGAAAAGCTCGTTGTAATAAGAGAATAAAATTGCTATTTAATAACAGAAGATTCCATGAAGAGAGATGATGGTACAATATTAATGCTGCCTATAAAATATACCAAGCTTATAAAGGATGCAGTGCCAACTACCTTTATAAAAATTGGCTTTTTTAGCCTCTTTGTAACCAAATCTGGCCAATAATTTCAAAGGATTCGTGTATTACTACAAAATTAGCCTTTTCTTTCGACATGGAATAAATTTATTTGAACTGTTTTGCTTATTTAAGAGGAATTCCTTGTTCGAACACGAAATTTTATTTTGGAACTATAAATTTAAATGATGTATTTACAGGTTATCCTTGGGTGACTTGGGTATCTTAGGAAGGGATGGGTAAATACAGATTCTTTGAATATAAAATACATCAATTAATACTCGAAGCCATAGTCACAACAATATATGTGCGGCCGTTTCTCTTTCGACAACAACTACTCCTTTGGCTAATACCTCACCAGGTATTGAATTACGTCGAAAGAAAATAGCAGAGATAGAAAATATTTTCAACACTCTACCTTCGATTTTGCCCATTAAGGAGAAAGTCATTCTTGGACCGGTTTCGTCCTTCAGCAAGAAATAGAAATTCTGGACTCCAGTCTCTCATGGAGTCTGATTGCAATACCAATTTCGATCGAACTCAATTACGGTGGGTTGAGCATGAGTAGATATTCAACGAGCGAAAATGGTATCACCATCTATACTTAGTACGCAAAATCAAAGGTCGCTTTGAATATACTTAGATTTTTACTTTTCAGAATTTTGGAAACCAAAGAACGTTTCGGTGTCAATCGTTTTTTGAACCCCCACTCCCCTCCAACCTCCAAGAGCACCTTAAAAGTTAAAATAAGATACAAATTTTCAAGTACAGTATTTGGGACCAAATTATGAGGATTTTCATAGCATCCGTATTTTCCCTCCCCCATCCCTTAATTTCCCGAGTCCCATCTTGTAAATATGCCATTAAAAAATATAGCTCGAATATAGAATTCCGTATTTGAATACAGAATTACTAATTTCCGTGTTTGAATCCGGAATTCCGTGTACGAAGAGGGACATCTGTATATCTGTGTTCAAATATGGAAATTCCTTGTTCAAATACGAAATTCCGTATTCAAACACGGAATTCCTTGTTTGTACATTGAATTAGTTGTTTGAATATGGAATTTTCGTGTTCTAACAGAACAGAGAATTTTAGATTTCCGTATTCGAACAACGAATTCCGTGTATGTTTGAATACGGAATTCCGTGCACGAACAAGGAATTCTGTGTTCGACCACGGAATTTTAAAAATTACAAAATAAATGAAAATTAAAAAACTAATTAAATGATTTTTATTATTTCCTCCTAAATCTGGTTGTTAGATTTTCCTGCAAGTACTCCAATTAAAATAAAGCTGCCTGTCATTTTCTTTTTGGCAATTGTGCTAAATAATGTTTTACCTTTGTTTTACTCATTTTGACACAAATACAAAAGATGTTGCTTTAAAATTTGAAAATATGTTTAACATCGTTTAAAAAATATTATAAAATTAATTATTTATCAGACGATTAAATGAAAATATGTATTAATCCCTCGATGGATTTTAATTGTAAACCCAATCAGTTTTAAACGATCCATCATCAACATCGAAAAGAATAAATAAGAATAAGTGAACAGTGACAGCGTATGATTAATATTCACATGTTTGGTAATTGATGATAATTGGAATATTTTGCGTTATAATTTGCATCGTGCTTTCAACGTATTAACTGTTGTTAGCAAGCAACACAACACATAAATAGGATGAGGCCAATAACCCATCCATTAGACCTTGAGATTTGTTCGAGCCATACATTTATGCAAATGTAAATATTTCGATAATAGGTTCAAGATTTATTAATATCGGAAAAACTATAGAAAACGTAAAATCAAATTTAAATAAATTGTATATTATTTGTATTTCCCAAATAAATAAAGATTTAATTTAGCATTTTTAGAACTTTCTGGAAATAATATGATCTTTTCCTATAATTTTTTTTGTGACTTAAATGGACATTTAACTGAGTCAATCATATGAAACAGTTTCAAGGAATAATAAAGAAAAATATCTTGGACTCCATACAGACAAATAGATGTAAAAGAAAAATATAAAAATGAATGGAATACAAAGAACTCTCACTTTTTGCAATACAAATACAATCAAATTAAAATTGTAAAGTATAAAACTAATACAATTACTTCTAATAAAATAAGATTCATCCTTTTATAATGCCTTATTAGCTTGTTGCCTCGAAAATCAACATTTAACTTACGAAATTAGTAGGCTAGAAGTGTAAGTTTAAGAAATCAAATGTCGAGTCACGTTTTTTAGCAGAATCGACAGACAGAAAAATGAAAAATTACAGTATTGTATAACTCAGGACACGTAATTCCTTTGATCATTGAAAAAGAGAGGAAGCCGACCACATAGTGCATAGACCACCGAAAATACTATATTATGTATACTAACAAGCAAAAATGTTTTATATCTACAGTGTTATCGTAGAAGGATAGTCTAGCATTCTTGATATTATAAAAACATAAATAAAGTATATGTTACCGTAAATAATCATATTCAGTTGAAAGCCAATCATTAGGCACTTACCTAATAATAACCAGAGCTGGGGAGGATTCGAATCACATAGGATTCGAATCCAGGATTCGAATCCTTTTTAAGGATCCGAGAGCGGGATTCGAATACTTTAGAAAAAAAGGATCCGTGATCCGGATTCGCAGAGAAAATCCTAAAGGATTCGTATTCGAATCATCAATATCAGTCTCGGATCCTTTTAGAGACCAAACTACGCCGGCGCGAACGGCCGATTCAAGCTTTGACTTGTCGCGAATTGTAAACTAAAAACTAAAACAGACTGAGACTGAATAGAAAACCGATGTGTTTGGCGTTGTGCACGATTACAGAATTAACAAATAATCTGATATAGATCCTCAATACAGGTAAGTGAAAAAAAATTCTGCATCCACATCCACATGTAGGTATAGTATTTATTTTTCTAATTTTTGCACGATATACAAAATAAATATAATAATAATATTAATAATACTCTCCCTAATTCACCCCTTACGAGTGAATTTCAACCCCTGAAGTCGACTGAACGACTTGTGTAGGGGAAGGGACGGCTATTATTATTATTTGCCGTGGCGCTCCGGGGCGACTTAAAGATGATTGATGGTGCCATTTGACTTACAGGTGAGGAAAACCCGGAAAACTTCACCCACCATCATCGAGACGGTAATGTATGGCGAATTTTTTTTTAATCTGCATGTCATATCAACAGAAATTGAATTTCTATTAATACGCCACACATGTGGGTGATATTAGTCTATTGAACGAATATAATACATAATTATATCCATTCTATGTTTTCTATCAATTACAACCCAGACAGCACACCAAATCCTTTGGATATCTACTTGACATCCCAATATCCACTGAATGTCCAGTCCACGGTGGATATCTATTTTATATCCATGAGATGTAATTTATAGACATGCAAATGTCCATAAATAATAGTAATTATATAGCAAATTTTAAAAAAAAATACGCCATTGTGCTCGCCATTGTGGCTAATAGTACCGTTCAGATATTTAAAATTAATTTTTTTAAGGTGTTTTCAATATCCCATGGACATCCACTAAATATATCAAAGTCTAGGCGCGAACGCAAACCATGATGGATATCCACTAGATGTAATTTTTGATTTTGTAATATAGATTTTGAAGTATAGATGGTGATACCACTTTCGCTCGTGCTCATGCTCAACCCGCCGTAATTGAGTACGATCAAAATTTGTATCCCAATCAGACTCCATTAGAGACTGGAGTCGATAATTTCCATTTATTGCTGAA